>JAGFPH010008044.1:18892-59653 GCA_018207615.1 Philaenus spumarius | reverse complement strand
CAAAATCGTCCATTAAAGTCAAACCAATTTATATAAATTTTATTGTCGTAAAATAAATGAAAAAATTCAGTATTTTTTTTATACAACAAACTTTGTAAAATGGTATATTTTACACTTTCAACTAATAAAAGAATCAATAATCTAATTAATAGCCGAAACTAAATAAAACATCACCAAAAGCAAGGTACACAATTTAAAATATACTAGGCAGGATTACTATACAATTAAGAAATTAAATAAACAAGTGACAAGTATTATCACTTAAGATTATATAATTGGTTATTACAGTTGGCAATCTAGAGCAATACTTATATTGGATATAGTTATATATAACTGTTGATGTTACATACCACCAGCAGTCCTTTGTTTTGTCCAAAAATGATGTGCTAGCGATAAATGACATTATCAGTTAATTAATTTATCAGGATTAATTCTTATGTTCGCTTAATTAGTTAGCTTATATTTATTAATGCTAAAATAAATTAACAATTGAAGTTGCCATGATATGATTCACCTGCACAAATTATAAATTCATGTTTATAAGATGTGTTTAAATGATTTTTTTTAGAAAGATGTAGGAAGATAAATAGTTGTTATCAATACGCAAAATTTTTTGTTAATAAAAGTCAAAATTTTAGAACTTTTACATACTTCTTATTAATTTATTTGAATCTAATAATTAATTGTAAAAAAAACTAAAATTTAATTATACTAATTCTAAGACAGTTGATAGTTCTAACAAAAATAGTATTCCAGAGTGAAAACAAGTGAAAGCACAAGTGATAAAAAGCAACACATGATAAAACTGCTCACATCGCTTTTTGCCAAAATATTTGTTCCACCAGTTGAGTCTTAGTAATTATTATTCTCTACTTTATCAATCACCTAAAGACTGTAAATAATATTATACTTTATTATTAGTTATTCGGACATTTGCCAACATTTATGTGACAAAAAGTCAATACACAAAGTTTTGGGAATATAATTCAAATACCGTTATCAAGAAACAAACAACTAAGGGAAAATAAACTTAGAGCTGAAACTGAGAAGTCAAAAAAAACACAATAATACAAACACAGTAAAGCGAAAACACACACCTGAAGACAAACCATGTGTTTACAGACTTTAGTCAGACAAACAACTGGCCGGGTGCCGAGGGAGTGGCAGCCAGCTAGGGGAGTGGTCTATTGTTTATTACGTTTAGTTTCCTCGCCCTCGACCGAGTTAAGACCCCACGGGGAAAATTGAAAGGTAAAAGTTGTTTTTTAGTACAAGGGATATTATAGTCTTCTTTTAATAATGGGATCCATAATGGCCTTACTTCTATACTTGTTTGGCTAATTTGATTGTCCGCCAGCTTTATGTAAGAAGCTTCAATTATTTTTCGTTTACATAAGTTACTTTTCTGGTGTATGATTTTGACCTCTTCAAAATTAATTGAATTTATGATTTTCGGACCAAATATGTTCAGCAATTTTCTATTTATCGACTAGGCCTAACCTCACGTTATTTTTATGTTATTTTATTCTTATGTTAAAAGGTCTTTTTTGTCTCGCCAATATATTGCCTTTTCACACTCACATTTAATACTGTAAATACAGCTTTTACTGTCCTGTGTGCCATTTTTAGGTTTAGTTTGGACGAGATGTTGCCTAACAGTGGTTCTGTGTTTTAAAAGCTGTGCAAATTTTATGTTTTCTGGCCACGCCCCTAACTTTTTCCGATAATCCTGGCACTTACGGGATTATCATGTAAGCTAGAGGTTTATTTTCATCTTTCGACTCTTTCTTTTCATTATTTTTTGCTCTTTTACATTTCGTATGAATGGATTGAGGATATACAATAGAATTTAGATCCTGCTAATGTCCGAATAACTAATAATAAAATTGAACATTAATCATTAATAATCTGAAGTATCAAGCAAAATCAAAATTTGCACAAAAAATAAAAAACATACTTTTGAAAATAATTGGAAAGAAAAAAGCACTATATATTACCAATTAAGAGATATTAAGAGATATGTACGATGGGACTAAAGCAGGGGTGTGGTGTAGAGACGGTGTCACTAGTTTGTTCGATACAAGCTCGGGTTTGAGACAAGGGTGTGTTTTGAGTCCGTTGTTATTTTCTTTGTTTCTCAACGATTTACCGGATTTTTTGGGCGGGGGCTACAATGTCGGGGGAACTTTGGTAAGGGTTTTATTATATGCAGATGACATTGTTCTCCTGTCGCCGTCGGCTGCAGGTCTGCAGGAGATGATACATAATTTACAATTGTTTTGCAATACTTGGAACTTATTGGTCAACTTAAATAAATCTAAAATTATGATTTTTAGAAAAGGTGGTAGGCTGAACGTGAGGGACAGGTTTTTTTACAATGGTGAACGGATTGAAATTGTTAACAATTACAGATATTTGGGGACGACTCTAACAGCTTCACTTTCTTGGGAACTGCATTTTAAGGAGAAGGCTCTTGCAGCAAAACAGGCTTTAAATACGGTATGGTACAAACTTTTCAGTTGTAATAAAGTTCCCTTGTCCGTCAAATTTTCATGTTTTGAAGCTACTGTAAGGGCATTAATGTGTTATGGCGCTCAGGTATGGGGATATAAGGAAAGCACTCAACTTGAGGGAGTTTTAAGGATGTTCATTAAAAGGCTTTTTCAGCTACCAAACAATACTCCAAATTATATGTTACATTTAGAAACTGGCTATCACAAGGTTTATTTATTCACTTTAAGAAATCACGTAAATTATGTTGCTAAGGTACTGAGGTTGCCATCGTACAGGCTACCAAACATTCTCGCTAGGCAGGTGATAAATAAAAACGTTTATTGGTGTCGCGAGTGGAAATCCCTTGGACAAAAATTCGGGATTGATGTTTTTCTGAAAGGGGATACCGCCGACCGAGTGCTTGAACAGCTGACATTTATTGTTGAGGCAATTGGAGATAGCTGGTGGGATGATTGTTTGGTTAGGGCAAATAGTTCGCGGTATCACAGTCAATACAAGTCTCTCGACCTTGAACTTGGCAGTAAAAGCTACCTTATCGATAGTTTAAATATAAATATTGTTCGCTGGATTTTTAAAGCAAGAACAGATCAAATAGATCTAAACTTTAAACCCTGGGTTAGGAATAAAAAATTGTTATGTTCCTTGTGTAATACACAGGAGAATGAAACTGTTTACCATTTTGTTGCAAGGTGTCCAATTCTGTCAGGTTTTAGAAATAAATGTTTTTTTAAAAGTACTTTAAGTAGAAAAGAATTCATTGCATATTTGAACGGGCGAGATTGGCTTTGTCTTTATAAATTCCTAAGACAAGCGTGGCATTATAGATGGTTTTTAGTAAACGAGTTTAATTACGAATTTAATGAGTCTGATGCTTAAGTAAAGCTTCTACAATAACTGCAATACGTACTCCCAGTAGATTAGGTAAAAATGGGAATTATTTCTTTTTTAGACATATTATTTTGAATTTTATTATATTATTTCACACGCGTTGTGGGTTGATTCGAATATTTACTATCGTCATCTTTGTTTATTATATTTTATTTTATGGGTATTCAGTACAATTTACATTAAGTATGATTTTAGCCAGGGTTGTTGCAGATATAATTATTGTGTTTACGATTAGTTCAGATATTTTAATGAAGGGGTATTTTATTTGTAAGTTATTAACAATAATTAGGGTATTATGTTGCAGTTAATTTTATGGATGTCATTTTTATGTATTTATTTCTTCATGTCGCATTATTTTTTGTAAATTTGTAAGTTTTGAAGGCAAGTGTTTATTTTCTATGTGTGTTTTAATTTCTTGTTTATGTCAATTTTAGGTAATTTCTTTGTTCTAGTTAATTTTGTTTTTTGTTTTTAAGTCTGTTATATATATATATAAAAATGTTAAACTAAGAATGCCAACCCAGCAGACGGTCTATGGACCAGTGCTGAACAAGTGTTTTTTCAAATGTGAAATGTTTTGATATTTATAATTTCTTAAATAAAGCACTATTATTATTATTATTATTATTATTACCAATAGTAGGCCTAACCAAAAACATAATAAGATCTGACCACACCTTTGTAAGTTAAAGTTCTTAAAGTCTATGTTAAGAAATAAGACTCCCAAATTTTATTTATTAATATTAAGTCTACTAATTGTATTGTAATTTAATTTATTACTTTTTTAACACTCGAAAATTAAATCACAGATAAACGGTACCAGGAACTGGCACATACTTTCTCACAAACACATTTAAATTACTAAACAGATTCACTGTGACTTGTAGGGTGGGATAGGAGAGTTTTTTTATTAAAGTTGGAGATTAACTAATAAATATTATTATTATTATTATTATCTAGAGAGAAAACTATTCGATCGATTTCGAAAAAAATTGCACCAAACACGTCAATTAGCTCTTTATAAATGCACGTAAAAAGGTTTTGAAATTTTTTTTTAAACAACCCGCTTTATGGCCAAAAATCCCCAAAAATCAGTTATTATTATTATTATTAGAAAGAATTTTTAAACGAGAATTTTTAGAAAGATGCAGGTTTTTGTATATGGTAGGGCACATTAAAAGCTACAAATAAGCCAAATGTTATCAAAATCGTTAGAGCCGTTTTTTATAAAAAAATAATAACTGATTTTTAGGGGGTTTTTGGCCACAAAGGGGGTTGTTTTTCAAAAATTTTCAAAACCTTTTTTCGTGCATCTATACAGGCCTACTGGACATGTCTGGTGCAAATTTGGTTGAAATCGATGGAATAGTTTTCTCTCTAGCTTTGTATACTTTTATTTAAGTAGGCGATTAACTAATAAATATTATTATTATTAGCTAGAGAGAAAACTATTCAATCGATTTCGAACAAATTTGCACCAAACACGTCAATTAGGTCTTTATAGATGCACGTAAAAAGGTTTTAAAAAATTTGAAAAGCAACCCCATTTATGGCCAAAAAACCCTCAAAAATCAGTTATTATTATTATTATTAGCTAAACGAGAATTTTTAGAAAGATGCGGGTTTTTGTATATGGTAGGGTACATTAAAGTCTACAAATAAGCCAAATTTTATCAAAATCGTAGAGCCGTTTTTTTTTATAAAAAAATAATAACTGATTTTTTGGGGGTTTTTTGGCCAAAAAGGGGGTTGTTTTTCAAAATTGTTCAAAACCCTTTTTCGTGCATCTATACAGGCGTACTGGACATGTCTTGTGCAAATTTGGTTGAAATCGATAGAATAGTTTTCTCTCTAGCTTTGTATACATACAGACATATAGTTGCCTCAAAACGTAGAGAGACACCCCTCAGGTATAACGGACCGTCCTAATCACCTATTAACAAACAATGCCTTTGTTAGAAGCGGTCAACCGGGGGACTGCCGGCATCGACTAATATTCCAAGAAATTCTGTGTTACACTATAATTTGCAAACAATTGATACATTAGGCCTACATTATCGAATGAAGTCTCATTTTTTTCGTCTTACTTAGACGAATAAAAAACAATTTGAATCACAGTTCTACGACGTACTGTTACCGAAATAACAGTTCTCGCTTAACTTATTTAAATATTAAAGAGTGATACTGAAAAACCAGTTATCTATGAGTCATGTTGGTATTTTGTTGGTAAATGCCTAGCCCTGTCTTCAATTATTAGTCCAGTCAAATTGTGTTTTTCACAGGAAAGTTTTGGGGTAGTTTTGTTTTTTCCATTTCATATGTTTTTTTGGGGTGCTGAATCCGAATCTGAGGTTTGCCTACAAAATTTCGTGACGCAACATAGAAAAAATTGCAAAGAAGGTTAAAAATCTCATTTTTCAACGGTTTTTCTCTTATAACTCGAAAACTATCAACTTTTCATAAATAACCTTCCTATTCAAAATGAAAGAACATAACATTTCCTACAAATTTTCTGGTTTAGATTTTTTTTGCCGACGAACCGTTTGGGCTTAAGCGCTAATTGAAAATTGTCGTATTTCGTCTGTCACCGAAAAACCCCACTTTTTCACTCCAAACCCCAAATTTATTATTTTTTCCAACTTTTAAGTTGAATACAATGTAGGACTGGTTTAACTGTTCAGCCATCTCCAGTAATAAAATTATTAGTTAAAATAATTAAAAAATAATAATATACCTTACCACGTTTTTAAAACGAACTAAAAAGTACAAAAAAATTTCTCCAACCCCCATTACAGATTTATAAGCCATACAGATGCCTAACCCCTTACAGATTGTTTTGAATATTTGTAATTGTGAATCTTTAATAGCTATGAAAATACTTGTAAGGTTATAAAAGAAAAAGTGGGACGCTTGCAATAGATAATTGATTCAGCACCCCAAAAAGCATATAAAATGGAAGAAATTTAAACTACCCCAAAACTTTCCAGAGGGGGTCTCTTTTGAGCACAAATTGACTCTATTAATAGTTCAGTTTGTTTGTTGCTTTTCACCCGTGGTGTGATGGTGAAAATCTGCATCTGGAGGAAGTTTTTAACAGCTAACAACCAACCATATCAAATCAACTGTCCCAATCAAATATTCAGAACAGCTAATTTGATATGATATTTGGCCTGCCAACCATTTTCATTTATTAATACTGTATCTGTTCATTTGCACTTTCGACAGGATCGTTCGCTTGGTTAATATCACACCACGGACGTCACATCTCAACGATATTCACTTGCGAAAAGCAACAAACAAACTGAACTATGATCGATGGCAGGCATTTACCAACAAAATACCAACAATATGACTCATAGATATCGGGTTTTTCAGTATCACTCGGCAATATTTAAATAAGTTAAGCGACAACTGTTATTTCGGTAACGGTACGTCGTAGAAGTGTGATTCAAATTGTTTTTTATTCGTCTAAGTGAGACGAAAAAAATGAGACGTCATTCGATAATGTAGGCCTAATGTATCAATTGTTTGCAAATTATAGTGTAACACAGAATTTCTTGGAATATTAGTCGATGCCGGCAGTCCCCCGGTTAACCGCTTCTAACAAAGGCATTGTTTGTTAATAGGTGATTAGGACGGTCCGTTCTACCTGAGGGGTGTCTCTCTACGTTTTGAGGCAACTATACATACAGACATACATACAGACAGACAGACACACATACAGACAGACATTTTGTAAAAACCACTTTTTTGAACTCAGGGGGTCCCAAAACGGATATTTCCACAAAAATCTCAACATCGATTTTTTTGCGATCACTATACTTTCTCTATACTATAGTATAGTGAGAAAGTAAAATTACTAATACTTCCAGTAGAATATAGGTTATACCGAAAAATAACGAATTTAATTGAAACCAGACCATAATAACAGATTTAGCATTTATGCCAAACTAAAGATGCCCAGTTTTACAATATTCACATTTTATCTTCAAAAAACAGTTTTTTGTTAATATAATCCCCATAACTACCCACCAAAAGTCACGAAAGACGTGTTCAATGTATCAAAATAAAGGTTGTGCCAAAAACTACAAAAACCTCACTAACATTTGTTTGTATTTAGTACTGCAAAAATATGTAAGACTAAAAACAGCATTAAAACCGGAAAAATGGTTACAAACAGTTATAAATGAACATACATATAGTCTTTCCTTTGTATACAGAGTGTAGTGTAACACACGAAAATGTGTTGCGATAACGAACATACTATTTCGCACCTAAAGAATCTCAGAAAATATTTTTTCAAAAAAAGCATATTTTGAGGGTAGTGTGTTTTTTTTAATAAAATATCAAATGTGCACATAGGTCAAGTGTTACATCATTTCAAAGATCTTTAAAAAAGAATGAAAGTAAAACTTTTGTCTTACTTGTTCCCACTAAAGATATCGACCAATTGAGAATAAAATTTTGGTTTTTGTATTTGCATTTATTATCACTAAACAGTTTTACTCTACTCAAAATTTTACCAAACATTGTTATATATTCAAGGTGATCAACTCAAGATGGCCACCGCTGGGAACTCAGAAACTATCAGTTTAACGAAAAACTTAAATTAGGAACCTTCCCTGGATTTATACGAACATTAAAATTACGGTGTTACCATATTTTTAATCTTCAGCATTTTTAAAATATGGCCGCCATTATAATTTTTTTAAATACAAACATCATATTTTTATTGCACTTTTTGGTAGAACATATTATTTTGTGACTCTTTTATTCTTTGGTATTTTTCTCTATTACCGTAGAGAATTAATTTAAAATTATGGCAACACCGTAATTTCAATGTACGAACGAATCCAGGGAAGGTTGCCAATTTACGAGAAACTGATAGCTTCCGAGATCCTAATGGTGGCCATCTTGAGTTTATCACCCAAATACAGAAGTGCACAAAGTAAATAAATAAATGTATAGGCCTATTAGTTATTATATTTTGAAAATAAATAATTATAATCAATACCGTGAAGATTTAAAACAAAAATTTTCTAAAAATATATATTTTTCAGCATACGCAAACGCGACATGAAGCTAGGTTAGTTATAGTACTGCAGCTAGTGCACCTCTGAAATGGGTGGCGTTGTTGTTGAAAAGCGCATTTGAGCAATTAAACAGATTGTGAGAATCTGTCGTCATGTTTTATTTTATCTACTCAACCTATGTATTTTAAAAAAAATTTCTGAAACCACTCCTACCCCCGAAATATATCCTTTGTTGCATTAGGGATGGAAAAAATATTTTCTGATTCTTTAGGTACGAAATAGTGGAGTTCTAGTTGAAACCATGTGTATACATTTATTTGTTTTCTCGATATGCATACATCCGCTGGAGGTCTGCTACATATTAAATGTAGAGATTTATTTAGAATTAAAGTTGTGACTTGATTGATTCACAATTGATAGGTATTTAAAGAAAGACTGTGGCTAACAATAAAAGTAGAAAGGAAATAAAAACAAATCATTTTAATAAGCAGAACATTGTATTCAATAAACTATAAAATAAATATAATACAGCACAGTAACATTAATATTTTCTTTTATATGCAATTACATAAATTAATATTAGCAATCTCCATCATCACTCATTGTATTTTCACTACATTTTCTTTATTAATACCCAAATGGAGTAGCCTAGACATAAATCTAATACTTTCTAAATACTAAAGTTTCCTAGATAAATAATATATAAATCTCTAGCATTGCTATAAACTGTATGAATATATATCACAAGCTTCTAATTCCTATATTATACTCTATTCACTACTTAGGTTGTATTAGATCAGTATTAACACTTGCATTATTTTCTGCTTTATAAGATTCCGTTTCAGTATTATTGCTTTGTGTAATACTTTCCGAAGTAACACTTTCGTTAATAATACTTTCAGGGTGTATTACTTTTAGATGAGTATTTAAATGTTGTTTTCTATAAAACCTACGCGTGCACACATGACATTGGAACAGAGGAATGCGACTGCATTCGAACTTCTTGTGACCGCAGAGGTTGCTCTGGTATTTATAAGACTTGTTGCAGACGTCGCACTTCCACCGTTTCTCTTCCTCTTGTGACGACTTCAAACAGTTTGTTCCTAACTTTGGTCCCGCCATCCAACTGGTTCCGAAAACTGAACTTTGCATCAAATTCGCCCCGTAACTCAGTTTTAACCAATTTTCTCTAGCGAGGTAGTTCAGCCCGAAAAATAAACCTGAAAAAGGAAAGCGAAATTTATGAAATACGATTCTTAAACTAAAGAATGTGCCAACAATATGTGTATACAATTCAATCTAATACCAATGCCATATAAAACCCATGCAATAAAAATATATTTTTAATATAAACTTAGAATATTCTTAATAATTGTAATTAAATGATTAGGTAATACTCTTTTGTTGTAAGAAAAGAGGAAGAAGCCAAATTAAAATGATCAGTTTGAAAACAAAAATTATTATTATATCAACATTGTACAAGCAAATACTTTACCAAAATCATAGACCTGAAATATACTGTCCAGACTCAAAATCAATATTCTTCTCATATCCAACCCAATTTTACCTTGATTTTTAACTTCTAGTTTTTATTTGAAGAAATCACTTACAGAAGCTGTTTGTTTTGGCTTTTACTGCAGCACAATGGAGCACTAATTTCTTTTTCATTCGATATCATTCCTTTTGGTATGTCATATACAAACAGTGGTCTAAAATGTTCAAGTGGAAAGTATTAATAGTTTCATAATTACACTTAATAAAACCCACAAAACGCAGTAGAGCATCTATTATAGGGATTAATTTCGGATTTTCCAATCCATTAATCAATAATTTGGAAAGTTGGTAACATCAGTAAATAAATACATAAAATTATTAATCCATGAAAATGGTAATTTATTTATTTTCATTCACTCTAGAATTTGACAAAGCATGGAATACAAGTAGTCTATGATTATAGTAGAGAACTGGAAAATAGCCATTCTGTTACACCTCATTCTTCAAGATCTTTTTTAAACTTATCAACCAGATAATTGACATTTCAAATGATTCGGATTCGGATAGTTGGACTTGCATTGTGTAAATGTGTTACTGTGAAAGCCCAAAATTATGAGATGTTGAGATTCTCAGGTAGATGATGACATTCAGAAAGTCATTTGGGGAATGTCAAAATAACACTCTTTCTGGTTTTCACAGGCGCATGAAATTCGACGATAGTTGAAAACATAATATATAGTGTATAAAAAAAGAATGGAAACATAGATTTCTTAGCTTTTAAGAAATGTACAACAAACATAGATAAGGTCTGACTGATCTTAGAATAACAACATAGATCAGCTACTTGATAAGTTTTAATTTTGTTTTAACCTAACATGACACAAGATTGTACTATAGCTACTAGGGTGTAAGAAAAGTTAAGAAAAATTTTGTTTTCTTGGCTTAAAGAAAAATAGACAAAGTTCTAACCTGTAAGCTTCTCAGAAAATTTACATAACTTTTACATACAAATAACTCCAAAATTTTCATGAAATGGATTTTTCTTGAAAATTTCAAATATAAAAACACAACTTAAGTAAACGGCCTCCGTCCCGTTTTACTGTAAATAACAAAAATAAATTTTCTGAGCTTTGAATTTGATAGTCATAAGGAAGACATTTTTCTTTTAATTCTTTGAATTTATCCTTTAGTTGTTTATTCAAAACACACAAAACTTATAACACCATTACAGTTGACTTAAAAACACTTTTTAGAAAATTCTGGAACATTAAAACAAATTCTAACAAAGCTTACACCAAAAGCTTATTTCCATTTTGTGAGACGTTTACGCCAAGACCTTTCACTGAGAGAACAGACATTTTCCTAACTTTCTTTAAGCCAAGAAATCAAAATTTGTCCTTACTTTTTTTACAACTTAGGTAAAATACAACCCTAGGTCAGATTAAGGTTAAAAAAATTATAATAATCGAATAGGCCTAGCTGATCTATTTTGTTATCGATTGTACCTTGGCTGTATAGGTTGGCATTATTTTGGGAAAGCGTAGGAATAACCATGTATAGTATGTGGGCAGTCACTAATTTTAGACTTTCACAGTAAAATATACATAATTAATAGGCACAAATTTAAAAACACATTGGAACATCATACAGTACGTCATAATTAAATTTAGAGAATAAAAGATGATAAATAAATATTAAGCTTGACTTGTTAAGATGATTTAGGCCACTTGATAAAATAAAATCTTGAACATAGATTCTCACAACTGATACGGTTATTCACTCAAACTAGTTTCAACGACAATATCGCCAGCTTCAGCAATGCACAAGCTATAATAATCCAACTGTAACTACCCTAACAATGTATTGTATTGTGAAGCAGGTTTAGTGCACACCCCTTTTAGTTCTGTAAAATAAGGGGCACGATTTCACAAAGAATTATAATTCAAACCTATTTCAATGAATAAATAGTTCGGGAAGTAATGTCAGAAGAGGTTAATAAATCAAGTATGGTGTAGTTTTGAAGCAATAAACAGCAAAAAGTTTGAACTGTTACAACAGAGTTAAAAACAAAACAAAATAAACGGTATCAGGAAACTGACACATACTTTCTCCCTCATTATAGGAACTTAATTTTTTATTTTTAAGAGTAATTTTCCCATAAAAACCCTTAAAATAACGGAAAAACCAACTTTTCTCAAAAACGGCTCGAACGATTTTGATCAAAATTTTACAGTTTATAGTACTTTAGGTCCCTAATAAACTATAAAATTTTAATCAAAATCGTTAGAGCCGTTTTTGAGAAAAGTTGATTTTTCCGTTATTTTAAGGGTTTTTATGGGAAAATTACCCTTAAAAATAAAAAATTCACAAAAATGAAAAAAACGCCTGGAGATACCGTGGATTAATACCTCCATACCAAATTTCATCAAAATCGGACGACTGGTTTAGGCTCTAGGTCTGATAACATCCACACAGACACACAGACACACAGACACACACACAGACATCACTCCGAAAACCACTTTTTTAGGTTCAGGGGGACCCAAAACGGATATTTCCACCAAAAACTCAAACTCGAAAATTTTGACGAATACAATACTTTCTCCATATACTATGGTATAGGGGGAGAAAGTAAAAAAACAGAGTTATAAAAACAAAAACTTGAGGAAATTTTGAAGAAGAAAAACAAATTCAGTATATATTTGAAAAATTTATTTGATTTTTACATAATCTCAACCAGAACTTTAAAACTTTATTTTTAAATTTTATAAAAATACATTCAGTGACTTCTTATTTTGAATTTGTAAAATAACCTGTGGGATAAACATTCTTAAATAAAAGTTAAATTTGATATAATAATTAATAAAAACATTAAGAAACTATTTTTGAATAATTTAAGCTCCATAGGCTGCTTATTTTGTTACCAAAAAACTTTTGAAATCTATCTTCCTGAATTAAGAGCACAAAGAGTTGGAAGTTTAACAGAAGGAAGGTTGATACATATGGATTGGTGAAAGGATATTAATATTGGTTACAGTTAAGAATTACATCTGCACCTTTGAGCAAATTATTGTAAGGTTTTATATAGCTTTCTAAAGGGAGAGATATGTAGAAAATGAGAATAACTTGAGAAATTTGAAAGCAATCTCATTGGGTAGGATAAACTTAAGGATAAGCATACATCAGAAAAACTGCAATAAAGAATAGCAAGAAAGAAAGAAAACAGAAGTTGAAAGAAATTCAAGTTTTAAGGACTGAGAATTATATGAAGAATATGTAGGTGGAATAGTGCCTTGAAGGAAGCCAAAGTCCATCCCACAAATAAGAAAACTTCTTCATATATCAGTTATTAAAGAAAAACAAATTTCCTTAGTTTAGAAATTTACTGGACAAGATCATCACAAAACAAACACCTATTTTAAATTGAGTAACAATACTTACTGGCAATTTAGTAAACCAATTAACCAGTTAAATAATTATTTCTATATTTATAAACTAGCTGACCCGGCAATGCTTTGCTATTGCTTAATTTGAAACTTTGAAAGCCTGTAATTCGTATCCCTGAGGGCCGATGTAAATTATAATGGGATTCTGCTCATTGCTTGATTTACCTAACCTAAAATTATATTCATTTTTTGATCCAAATCAGTTGTTGATCAAAATCAGCTGTTGATCAAAATCAGCTGTTTTAAGCTTTTCATACGAACAGCTGTTTTTTGTGCCCCTGATAAAATCAAAAGAAACCTTTCTTCTTCTTCCTTAAGATTGACCTTCCATAAGATTAACATTGAAACTTTGAGGGCCACTGGGGTGTAGCCCTAACGTCCTAGGACTTCGGTAAATGGCCTAAAACCTTCCCAGGGTTAACCTGTGTTACTATGCAAAATTTCAAAGCAATCGGATGGACGGTTTGGTAACGCATAAAGGACAAACATACTAACGTACATACATTGAATTTTATATATATAGATAACAAATATTTATAAATTTTCATGGTTAA
The DNA here is from genome assembly GCA_018207615.1 of Philaenus spumarius. Taxonomy (NCBI): domain Eukaryota; kingdom Metazoa; phylum Arthropoda; class Insecta; order Hemiptera; family Aphrophoridae; genus Philaenus; species Philaenus spumarius. The sequence continues at coordinate 45,724 of JAGFPH010008044.1, read as the reverse complement.
TTTTCTTACAGTCAAGAAATATAGTAAAGTTATTATATTTCATAAAAGGATCAAAAATGTAGTATCATTTATAATTAATTCAAATCGATCTTGTAGAATACTTATTGGTTGTGGATGATTTTCAAATGTGTATTGAGGTGTTGTTTTCTAAAGAATTTACGAGAACAGACAAAACACTGAAACATTGGTGTACGACTGCATTCAAATTTCTTGTGACCACAGAGGTTTCTTTGATATTTATAACTTTTATGACAAACATCACAAATCCACTTTTTCTGTTCGGTCGATAATTTCAACACTTCTGAAGCACTGTCAGGCAGTAAGTTTGTATCGGTCAGCATATTCCATTCAAAAAATTCACTTAAATCTGAAAACCGAGAAAATTGTTAACAGCAAGGTACTTTTTTATGACTAATACAAGTAGAACATTTTCACATTGTTGATGTGATAAATTTAAATGAGAGAATATTGCGGCAGAATAGATTTTAAATTATTTTTGTTTGGAATAAATATCAGTATAACCATTCAAAAGTGTTAAAAAAATTGTAGTTTTGTCAAAAAATTCAACTACAAGATGTTCAGACCTCCCTAAATTTGAAATTTGTAATTATTTCTTTGTGTCTGACCACATGCATGTGAACAAAACAGCACGAAAATGCAACAATCTAGGTGAATGTAATAGGTAAGTAGTTTTTACACCAAAATTGTAGATCCGTCGACGTTTGGAGCAAATCCGTTATAAACAGAAGAAGTACTTTTTTCATCACATTTAAGTGGGAACACACAAAAAAGTCAAAGAAAAAATTTCGAATGCCCCAGCATGAAAGCTGTGTAAAAACTACTACTTTTTTTTTTGTGGTCTCGCAAAAAGAAAGTATTGCTGTCATATTTTGATTCTGACTGACTAACAATCTTGAATGAAATGTATTTTTATTCTTCCCCTTGACAATCATTAATACTGTACTACGGAAATATTAATCTTTAGCTTTATACTATGTAAATGCATTGTAAAGGGCAAAGTAAAAGTATTTGATTAAGTAGTGAACCTTCTATTTAGTAGTTATTATACAAATTATATCTGCTAGGATCCATGAAATAAGTTTTAGTACAATTTTCTGCCAATCCTAACGTAACACTTTCACTTAAGTTTGTCGATGCGTTTCTTAGTTCCTCCATTATCGAGACCTATTTCAGTACTGGATTCATCCGTTTTGGAATCGTCTAGATATAGTTAGCCACGCCACTCCTCCTACTACCGGTATTGCTTCTTATGTAACCTGTTATGTAATATGTTATGCAACACGTTATGTAACCTGTTATGCAATATGTTATGCAACACGTTATGTATTATAAATCTACTCTTTTATTTTATTTTAGGTTTTTTTTTTATTTTCAACAATTTTTAGATTTTGGAAAGTTATTTCTGATTGACTGTTAATTTGTTCATTAATAATATTTTCTCCGTTCATTTTTAGTTTGGAAATTTCCATGTTTTCCATTATATTTAACCGTCTTCCTTTGTTACTTCGGTGTAAGAGCTTCATTGATTCTTTCATATCATATTGCAAATGACCCTCATTTAATAAGTGTGTTGCGTAATTTGAATCTCTTTTTTCATATTTATAAGATCTAATATGTTCCCTAAATCTTGTTTTTAGTTTTCGTCCTGTTTGGCCTATATATGTTGCGTTACATTTGCACTTTATTTTATACACTCCATTCTTGTCGTATGCTTCCCTTTCTTCTATAGACTTGCTTAATCTTCTCTTTATGGTGTTGTTCGTATTAAAAGCAGTTTTAACATTGAATTTCCCAAAAAATTCAAGATTAAGCAAGTCTATAGAAGAAAGGAAAAAATGGAGTATATAAAATAAAGTGCAAATGTAACGCAACATATATAGGCCAAACAGGACGAAAACTAAAAACAAGATTTAGGGAACATATTAGATCTTATAAATATGAAAAAAGAGATTCAAATTATGCAACACACTTATTAAATGAGGGTCATTTGCCATATGATATGAAAGAATCAATGAAGCTCTTACACCAAAGTAACAAAGGAAGACGGTTAAAAATAATGGAAAACATGGACATTTTCAAACTAAAAATGAACGGAGAAAATATTATTAATGAACAAATTAACAGTCAATCAGAAATAACTTTCCAAAATCTAAAATTGTTGAAAACATATAAAAAAAAATAATGATAAATAAATTAAAATTAAAGAGTAGGTTTATATTACATAACGTGTTACATAACGTGTTGCATAACATATTACATAACAGGTTACATAACGTGTTGCATAACATATTACATAACATGTTACATAAGAAGCAATACCGGTAATAGGAGGAGTGGCGTGGCTAACTATATCTAGACGATTCCATAACGGATGAATCCAGTACTGAAATAGGTCTCGATAATGGAGGAACTCCGAAACGCGTCGACAAACTTAAGTGAAAGTGTTACGTTAGGATTGGCAGAAAATTGTACTAAAACTTACTTCTATTTAGTATTCTAAGGGCTTATTTACACAAAGAGTAACCTGTCAAAGTTTGATCCAATTAAAGTAATTGTTTACTAATTACTCAATGTTTAGTCATAGATTACTTTCTAATATTTACTAAATTAAACATCTAAAGTAATGACCACGAAAGAATACCGTTGAGTGACGTTCTTGTGTACACCGAGACCTTGAATGCTCCAATCGCCTTAGTGCGACGTTGTCACGTTTTTCCCACGCTTCTAACTGAACGCGGCTGACTCAACCCATTTATAACTCTTTAAACTGTGCGCTCAAGCCTCGAGCGATAATACCAGGAGTGTTCGAGACTAGTAGATATGGCAACGCTGCGCGCCCATCCTATTGGTCGCCACGCAACAGTATTCTTTAGTAGTCTTTAGTATAGAAGTGCCTTGTAATTGTTTTTTCCTGTTTTCTTTTTGTCACATTTTATGGCACAGTGTTACACTCAGTAAAGATGGCTGCAATTAGCGCCAAATATTTTTCTCAAAAGAAACTGTCAGTTAGACTATAAAATTGCTTAACTGAGGAAAATTTCATATTTCGTTAATTTTTTTCAAATAGAAACAAAAAGCATTTCAGATCTATTTATTAAAATAATATTTATTTTATTACAAATTTTAGTTTCTTTAATCTTAGAGAGTACAAACAGTTAAATTTTATAAACTAAGATTTAAACTTATCACATTCTATACAATCATACTGTACAAATCACATAACTAAAATATAGGTTTTTTCAAATGTGTGTAGATCTTAGATTCAAAGTTAAAACGAGTACATAGAAATTCCTATTGTTTAAGCCTATACGACATTCCGTTCGTGGACAAGTTTAACGTGTGCAATCATGTGATGCTTTCTGAAAAACTTCCGTTGACATGTCGGGCATTCAAACAGTGGTGTACGAGCGCACTCGTATTTCTTGTGCGCAGCCAAGTTACTCTTGTATTTGTAGTTCTTATTGCAAACATCACAAGTCCAAAGTCTAAATTGTGATTGGTCATGTATCCCATCGATTAAACATTGTAAACCTAAAAATAATAAAGTCACACTTTGAAACAGAGAATTAAAGAATTATTTTAGATAAATTTTATTATGAATCATCATCTATTAAAAACAGAAATAATATCAATCAAGAAACAGGACAGACAAATAAAAGTAAGTGTATTTAACTATGGAACAGTCTCCGAATCACTGAATTTAATATACAGTATTAAGTTTATAAATACCTTCTTGTATGATGATGGATGCTTGAGACATCTGAAACTGTGGTAGTGTAAATACCAGTAAGTAGATTACTAGACGGACAAATAGAAGGTATTTATAAACTTAATGCTGTATAGTATATTTAATTCTTTATCAAAAAGATGAAATCAAAACTAGGACATTACTTTGGTGGTGTTTCATTATTAAGAATGTGAACAATCTTTTACACAAAAACTGTATTATTTAAAAAGCAAAGTAATAAAAATAACGGCCACTGGTTACAATACACATAAATTCAACCCAAAAATTTACTTTGCCTTAGAGAACTGGACAGACGCTTATTTTTTATATGCTTGAATAGAATAAAAATATTAAAATCCCTTGCCAAAAATGTCAAATTAATTAATTTCCTGCCAGGGCTAGTATTGAGTAAATATTTCCCAATCTGTATTTGGTAAAAAAAAGCTGTATGGCCACCAACTTAAAAAAATAACTAAAGACCACTCTAATACTGAACCGGGGATCTCTCTGATGTGCAATGTCCTTTACATAAATCGGAAATAAACTTTTCAATTCTAAATTACACCAGCTTGATATAGGGCACAAGGATCTGTACATGCCATATTAAGTAAGACCAGCGACCACAGAATTAAATAGACTGGTCACGCCATAAGCCTGTACATTGTGGGAATTGAAGCTAGGTCGGCCATCTTGTGTGAGGATAGAAACGTCGAGCGGGCCTAGAGAGGAGTGAAATTTTCAGTGTGCCCTATTCATTTACACCGTGGTTTCAATAGCTGAAAATGCTTGAAAATCTTTGAAATTTGACAAACTTACAGTTTAATAGTGCGGGACGCTAATGGTGTGTTCAGAATTGGAAAATAAAAATGGTTTGGCACTTTAAAAAATCGTTCCAGAATAGAACCATATGGAAAGGTTATATGAAGAAATGGACTACCTTCTATATCAAAGGATTAAGGGTCTGCTGTGTAGTGGCTTTTATCCTATAAGAGCAATGTTATATTTAAAACTCTTTATTTCGTTTACTTTTAATCATAAAATTGTTTACAAGGTCTCATTTTAACCACAGTCACAATACGCATCCGTTTTGGGTTTCATTTTTTTTTTAAATCCGTTTTTAATTTGAAACTTAACGTGATCAATTGGTACCTCAAAAAAGTACCAAGTTTGAAATTTTTTCCTTACACAATAAAAAATGAATCGCAAGTCGGATCCGCAATTTCATAAAGAGTATTTAGTGTTTTTTTTTCAGCGCTCAATTACAAAAGATGGATTTATAAAATGGTTTAAAATAAGGCAATGTCAAAGCGCTCAGCTGCAAGAAATTGCACTGTTTAGATACGGCTATAGGGTGAAGAGCTGGAGTCGCCAATTGCTTTCTCTTTTACTGGAGCAGACCCTTAACTACATTGACTCAAGCAGAGGATGTATGCAGGAGGCACTGAATGGGTATTAGAATAAAGGTACCTATACCAAATAAAGAAATCTTACATAGATTCAGAGTTATGGTAGAAATAAGTAAATAAAATTTGCATTATATGAGTACATGAATGAGTTTTTGACAATTTATTGTAAAATAATTAATTACGGTATTCTCAAAATATTTTTCTGTAATAAACTACTACATAGAACAATATAACATTCTACTTAAATATGTTTAAACAGCAGACTACCCTTTATAAAATGAGTTCTGTGAGCAGTCTTAACTATGTACTTATAAAAGACAACATTTGCTAGCAAAAATGGCGAGACATCATACAAGAAAACAAGCACTTTTTCAGTAAATACTACAGTAAACCTTTTTTGTATTTGATGAAACTGATGTTACCGGTACTTTGCAATGATAAATTCACAGACATTTAAAAAAAGCCAAATTTAAACTTAGCAGTGTCAGTGTTACGAAGTTCTATACATTTAACATTGTTTTTAAGGATTATAATCTTATTACATGTTATTAATAAATGTTGGTTTTAGGTTACACTTTTACCACTTTAAACTTGTTATATTAATGAGATAAAGCAAAAATAAATTACTATGCATTGCGTAAAGAGTTACATAGTACGGCTTTTTGGAAAATAGGCTTTTTTAATCAAATACTTTAACCTTTTGCCCTCCATAGGCAAACAGTCCGACATCGCTAATTTGCCATTACGCTCCACTGTCGTACTCATTCCGACACACGTTTTAATATGATTAGAAACCAGTGAAAGATTATATTTTATATCTCTTTGAAACTGAGCAGCTGTTTGCCAGTCATGATCGAGAAATACAAGTAGCATTGTCTGTTATCTTGCGTCTTGTAACTTTTATTTACGCTTTTTCAAATGGTATTTATTTTTATTGTACGTTATTATTTTGCAGTTTTGTAAAGCTCCTTTGTGTAAATTGTATTTAAATAAATAATTAAACCAATTTAGAAACCAGTGAAAGATTATACTTTATATCTCTCTAAAATTGAGCAGCTGTTTGCCAGTCATGATCGAGAAATACAAGTAGCATTGGCTGTTATCTTGCGTCTTTTAACTTTTGTTTACGCTTTTTCAAATGGTATTTTTTTTTTATTGTACGTTATTATTTTGCAGTTTTGTAAAGCTCTTTTGTGTAAACTTTGTTTAAATAAATAATGTAATAATCTTGTTTTAGTTTCGTGTTGAGAAATGGCAACTTTTTAAACTATACGTACCATTATTTCACAAAAATGTTATTGCTAAAATACATTTTGTAATAAATATAAATACAATTGACATATTTAAACAGACATATTTACTGTAAAAAATATTTTCCAAGCTCTAATAATTTTTATTACTACTTTTAAATTCATAAAAAAACTAATGTTTTTTTACTTGTTTAAATATGTGCTAAAAAAATGCTAAACCTTAAGACTATTTTTTAAATTATTTAAAGTATTTTAAAAGCTCTAAACTCTATTATTCTTATTTAAATTTAATTACAAAACAAAATAATCTAGCCTATTGATTTTTCTGACCGACTATATTCAAAATAGAATACTCAATAAAACATTTTTTATTTAATCTTTCAACAATGTTTTCCTTATTCACTGGTTTATTCCAAACAAAATGATACTATATAATAAGTTATGTTTACTATTTAAAGTAAATTTTTGGTGAATTTACAAATTCTTCAAATTTAAAAAAATAATTCTTCAAACAGTAATATTTTAATTGGATCTGGTGAAGAAGGCAAGTGTCAAATAAATAGAGTGCAAAAGGTTAAAAACTGTTGAACAGGTTACTTCTATTGAAATAAAATAATACTTTTCTATTCGAATATCCCATCATTAAGATAACGCTCCAAAAATCAACACGCAAAATCATCACAATTGTAATTGTGTATAAAATGTAATAGTGTAAAAGAAAAAGTGAAGGACTTATCATAGAATATGATTTAGTTTTGGGAACACTGCCTGTTATGATTGTGGTGCATCTGACAACATTGTCAGTTAGCATGCGTAATTGTTGTTGACAGATCTGGTAAAACTATCAGATTCCGTGATTATTGTTGATAGATCTAGTAACACCGTCAGTTTTTTTAATATTGTTGTTATAATATATGATTTATAAATAAAATAAGGTTAAAAAGGTTAAATCATATTCTAAGTTTATTATTAATCAAAGAAGTTGTATTAAATCTAAATCGGGAGTTTAAAGACTGCCCAGCGAAGACGTGTAGTGTTTATTTCATGATTTAAAAAAGTACAATTAAAGTCCATATTAAACAATGGAATGACCAAAGTGTACAGTGCTTGCTGAATTACTGGGGAACGAATGAGTCAGAGTTTATAAGGAAAGCACATGGTCCTAATTATCTTATTGCTGGTATGTCAGTTAGTACTTCACGTCTGCTAACCTCGCTTTCTGATGCCATACAGTAGGTTTTCTTGATTGAAGTGTGAAAATTGTAAACTATTAAGTAAGTAATTTGGGCTGTAATAACATTTATCTAGACCTATACTGGGTTTTTCTAAAAAATGGTCTATTGTAATTATTCTAAACATATCGGATGCAATGGAATGATACAAGGAATGTACTAGTTAAATGGTGCATTAATGTAATGTCAATTTACTGTCATTAAAAATCTACTAAATAATATGTCCTTGTAAACAACAGTCCCATTTGGCCATTACCAAGCTTACATTTGTTGGAGATGAAAAAGGATAAGAAACATCTAAAGAATGTAATCTTGGTAGCAGCTGGATAACCGAAACAAATGTTGTTTACAAAGGAACAACATTTACTAGACGACAGTCAGTGGACTTTTCATTAAATAATAACAAAAGTCAGTTTGGAGTTTAAGTTACTATTGTTATTAGGTAAAAAATAAGTACGGATTACCATCATTTTTGATCTGTTTATTTATATTTAATGCAGTCTTTTTATGTTCTCATAGGTATGAAAAATAATGTATAAAACAAGGAAATACAAAAATAGTTAAATGTATTCAAGAAATGAAAAAAAATATATATATTCTAAAATCACAAAACTTTCTATCAGACATTTTCAATTTAATGTATACCATATTGTAGTTAACATGATTTATTATGATAATAATACTTAAAAAACTTAATACGTAAACTTATGACTATGCAAAACAATATAAATGTACACAAATAATAAAAAAGATTGGTAAATGTACACAATAATTCTAGAAAATAAAAGATAATAATTGTATAAAGTAATTATAATTACCTTTCAACCTATTTATCATGTGATATAAAGTCATGATGTTTAGTGGCATGGCAATGAATGTCACAGCTTTTGCCATTTAATGAAAACAAAAAATAAGCTGCTTTCACAAATGTATTTTATGCTACAACACCTAATGTCACACATGAACTAAGTTTTGTTTTTTATCTAGTGTAAAATTAATTGAAGTGACGCTTTCAATTTGTTGTTGAAATACAAATTTCACAACATTGTAAAAACTATAATAATATTAAGTCGCAAAGACATGTCTTAATTTCACGACTTTTAATATGAATTGAAAACAAACCTTAAAGCTAGGATTTTATTGTTCAAATGCATTCTAAAATGCCACCACAGGTACTAAATCAGGCTGGCCTCTTTGAAATAGTAATGCAAATTTTGTACACCAGCTGTCTTTAACATTTTTCACCCTCAGTTATTTGTTTACTGATCATTCCGACAAGACTAAGGAATAAAGACAGTATTTTGTAGTGTTTTACCAAACAAACTATAATTTTTGTTGAAATGAAAGTAAAACTACAACTTTGTTGTGTTTATTCACAAGTCTTACAGTACAATACCTAAGATTTTTGAAACATTTGTACTAGAGTTTTTAGCGTTATGGGTAATTATTTTAGATCTGACACCTTTTATAACACAATATAAAAAAAAGTAATAATAAATACAAGTTTTTACATTACGAACGGTCCAAAAACTAAATTATACTTTGTTTGCTATTAATTTAAAAAGTTGCATTACTAAATTACAAGAATAACTCTGTGACACTAGAACAAATTTAAACTACTATTTTACTGGTTACAACAATATTGATTTGTTACAAAACATTCCTAAAATTTAACCAATGAATTGTTTTGAAATAATTATGTAAATATAGTAAACAGTAAATAATAAGCAATTCTAATTTGTTTATGTTTTAAAATCTACTTTTTAGAAACAAATGTCAAGTTGTATAAACTTTCAGAATACAATCGTCGCAAAAAGCTAAACTCATCTGAAATAAACTTAGGGTAAAATTTGTACAGATAAAATAAAACAATTAATAAACCACAACTGTAGGTTTAAACTACCATATCTTTGCCTTTATGATGGCTCTAACTGCGGTCCAATATATTAGATGCTGGTAGTAAAAGGTAGCACAGCAAAAATCACAGTATTAGTTAGCTCTTGGTTTTATTCTTGGATTCCTTTTGGTTTTCTTTGTATCATCATGTAACAGCTTCATGTGCGTTTTCAGATGTTGCTTCCTGTAAAATCTACGATTGCAAATCGTACATTCTATCGACGGTACGCGACTGCACTCGTATCTCTTGTGCGTGTACAAAGTAGTTTTATGCTTATAACTCTTCTGGCAAACATTGCAAACCCAACGCTCCTGATGTAGGGACAAAAAAGGATCTAGATCTGCCGGAGTAATTTGATTCAGTAAGTGATCGGTGCAAGGTACAAACAGGACATCTGAAACAGATGGTGGTTATTATTTTTTAAGTGTTTAAAAACTTATAATTTTTTAACATAATACAACTTGTGAAAATAGACTTGGTAAGTCTAATGATGTTGTCAGGTTACACGTAGCCTTGAGCTGTTCGTACTGCAAAGAGCCTGCTAGAATCCACTCAAATCACCTGAACTTCCACCAAACTAATTTAACTAACAAATAAAGGGAATCAAAATTGTTTAATCATTTATCATTTTAATCTACAGGTATCAACTTGAATGCAACTACTGAAATTTTGTCTATTAGTTTGATATCAAATTAATAAGAAATTCACCTTGATTGAGCAGCAAGCTTCCAGTCTTGCACACAGCCCTGCTCTGATTGACTCTTGGTCAAACCCTCGACTGATCTCACCTTTAACGGACTTCTCTGTTGCCTTTGCTGTAGTTAATGATATTAATGTTTATTTGTTATTCGAAATACCTAACTATGGTCTGTTAGAATTCATGTGAAATAAAATGATTAGTAAAACATACAAAATCATAGAACTGAAATAGAATGGCAAAGCAAAGAAAGATGTCTGTGCTACCAAGACAGATAACAATTACTAATTTCCAGAATAAAAGGAAAATATACCAACCTTTAAGTCATAACTTCAGATATGCTTGAAATTAAAGTTTCTTTCAAAAAAAGTTTGGTGTGTCTGTGTGTTATACTTTCATCAGGATATCAAAGTGAAGTGGTTATACATTAACGTAAAAAATGTAAGCAGTCTTACGTAACTATAACCTGTAATCTAAATTATTAAATTCTAAGTAGAATTTTCGCAAAATATAGAAACAACAAAAATGGCAGCAAACTATTCAAAACTAATATTTTATACACTGAATATATAGATTTCAATCAGAACTGTAAATTGAGACAATGTCGCTTTGCTGACATTGATTAACAGAATCATAGTGAAAGATTCCAGATATCACGAATCAGTATCAAAGTGGCAGTGTACCACATCTGTCCCAAGCATGATATCACATATAAGTGGCTCTGTTTTAACTGACTGAATAGTAATCAATGTTGAGCAAAAGCTTCAGAAGATAAAAATATGAAAATTTGAAGGTATATTTTAATGGGGTCATGGACGCTCACTAAGAAAGGATTTTGTAAAAATTATTTTAAGTGTAAAAATGGCGTAAACCAATGACTTTACTGTCCCTATAAAAGACAGCTAATTCGTATCAAAAGTTTCACAAGGCAATTAAGTTAGGACATTCTCTGAACCAACACACGTTTCTTGGATGTACATTAATTACCATCACAATCAACAGAATCGGTAATTATTCTTCACATCCGACGACTTCTTTAGGTTAGGTTAACCAAATAAAAGCGAACACCTGTTGTTACTTAATACAAATAAACAGCTGATTCGGCTCAAAAGTTTAACAACACAATTCTAGGTTAGGCCTATACTGAACCAACACATAGCATTACATAGGCCAACACATAGAATATACTGTTTTTTTAAAGCATTTTCATTCACTACCAAACAAACAACTTAGCAAATTTAGAAACATTTAATTTTATCTTCACAACTAAGAGCTTTTTAGGTTAAGCCAACATAATAATAATATAAATAAAACAGAATGTTTGTGTGGATAAGTATATTATTCCAAAATAGCTGGAACGCATGGCCCAAGCTTACACATATGACTATACGAAAAATGTTTGGTGTAAAACAAACATAGCACATGCAGGGATGGGGTGGAAAAGGAACGGATATGTAAAAACAATCGAACAACTATTATGCTAACAACAGAGACACCGGTGTACGGTACACTATCCGGTGTCCCAGCTTCTCGCGGGGAGAGACACCGTAGAGCCATAGAATCTGCTGGCGTGCTACTCAGTGTCTCTTCTGTTGACACACATTTAATTGGTAGTACATTTAATGTCCCATACACCGGTGTCTCGTCTGTTGTTAGCGTTAGCGACAAATAAAGTTTTCAAGAATGTTGAGATGAATAGTGACACTCTATGTCTCGTCTTTTGATACACATTTAATTGGTAGTACATTTAGTGTCCCCGTACACTAGTGTACCCTACACCGGTGTCTCGTCTGTTGTTAGCCTTAGTGCCAAATAAAATTTTCAAGAACGTTGAGACGACACTCTAAAAATATTTATTTAATATTTTGTGCAGAAAAAACTAAAAATATAAAAACTGTACTTTAGTAAAGCATGGGTAGAATAAATGATTCAGTATGTGGTTAAGTTAGAATTTTGACGTACTGCATAACATTTTTAATATAAAATGCAAAACTATATTTCCTAGTTTGTTTTTTGTAATTCCCCGATAGGTACACAATCAGTTTTAAGTTGTATTCACTACACCCGTTTTGTAATAGAATATCTTCATAATCGTCTACGTAAACGTCAATTGAGCCAAAATGTATTTTCTGTTAGGTAATACATTTAATTAAGTGTTTAAAAACAGCAAGATAAGCTTCTGGTATAAGTTGTTTATTACAGATAAAAATATTTAAATTAAATTGCTTGGAATCCTTTGTGCCCCTAAGACCGATGGACATGTAAGGAATAACATTAAGTTCAAATGTAATCCTCCAAGTGAAAGTAACATCTGTAGATGGTATCATCAGTTTGAATACACCGGCTGTCTTTGCAAAGGGAAGAGTATGGAACAACCAATGTGTTGAGCGATTGAGAGAGTAGTCCCAAGAAATCAATCCGTGAATGAGCAATGCCAGTGATGTCTGTGTGGAGAGTTTCAAAGAGACGCTTACAACTACGTCCTCATTGTTTGCAGTTGTTGCAAGCTCTAAAGCCTACAGACTACGTTTTACATGCCAACTTTGCAAACGATATGCTGCTGCATGACGATGAAGATTTTTTGGATTATATAGTCTTCAGTGATGAATCAACATTTCACCTAAGTGGACATGCGAACAACCATAATATGCACTCTCCTGAGGGTCAGCAAAGCCCTACAAGATGGTTCAATTGCAACGAGACTCCCCGAAATTGAATGTTTTTTGTGGCCAAATCCCGACGAAAAGTTTATGGGCCTTTCTTTTTTGCTGAAGCAACTATACAACTGGTGTTTCTTATCTTTATAAGCTCCAACTATTGCATCAATTGGAACAAGCTGAACCACAGAACTTTATTCGGCCAGCAAGATGGTGCACTGCCTCACTGGTAACTCGGTACACAATTGGTTAAACGACGTTGTAGGCCACCGCTGGATGACAGAGCTTGATTCGCTTGACCTCCACGTTCACCTGATCTGATGATGCCATGAGATTTTTACATTTGGGGGGGGGGGGGGTCATGTGTATGTGCCTCCGTTACCAGCTGACTTACCCAACTTAAGGATTGAAGCAGTTGTGGCAACAATTACTGCACACACACTGAACAAGGTTTGTGACGAACTATCAACTCGATGTGTCGTGTGCAGAATGGTGTTCACATACATGAAAAACTGTTTTGAGTTGCTCTTTCATTTGATGTAAAATTTATAATTTTAAGTTAAATACTACAAAGCCTTAAAACACCGATATTCATTACTACAACCCAGAATGACTTTACTTTACAATTAAATCTATATTAAAATAAGATGGTCGACAAGGGTTACAATTATAAAACAATCTTTTACTTCTGTATTATTACAGTTAATACATAAAATGATATTTCTTTTCAGAGAACAATATTATTTAGATTATGAATACTAAGTTTGATGATAAACAATTTATTAATTGTTGTTCAATAAAATTTTAAAACACAAGATCTTAACTCGGTAGGTTGGTGCCGTCCTTTTCCCAACGTATTTAAAAAGAAAACAAATTTGATTATAGATAACACAACTAACATATGTACAAAATTAATGAGAGCAAGATTATATGGAATCGTCAAAAAGGTTATTTGGTTAATGGATTTAGTATTATAATGGATCACTGAATTTACGATAATTTAAAGTTCAAAGGTTCTTGGTAAATCTATATGCATAACATATATATTTATTATTCACAGTTTGGTTTAAATAGATAAGTTATCCCTCTAAGGTAACTGGTTTGGTGTTGGATCTTAAAATAGACTAGGCCTAGTTAATTGGAAAGTTCTCACCCAATTGGTTGTTTGTTCTTGTAGATTAGAATTTGATAGTAATTGTTATAAAGGAAATACACTGAACTTCATAAGCTTCATATTTATTCAAATACCGATTCTTTTCTTTAAATTTCAACAGCCAAAGTTGTATCAACTGCACTATTCAGTGGCCAACTTAACAATGTCCTTCTTTTAGGGCTTCTCTACCTTTCCAGGAAATGGATAATAACGCCTGATGAATCTTCATATCTTCTGGGATTTGGGTTTGTTAATGTAATAGGTGTTTGGGAGTCGTGAAGTGTGATTTATTTTAATTGTGTGGATTTGTTTTGATACATAACAATGTTTTACAATGAAATTTAATAGGATTTTAAACAGTTAAATTATTGAAAACACTTAAATAACTCCTTATTACAATAATTGCTATCTAATTTCTAGAATGTATATATCTTATTTTTCGTATTTTTTCATTTGGTGCCAAGAATTACGTGGACCAATCACAGCGTTTCGTGGGAGGAGCTTACATAAATGAAATATCCGCCTACGATTAAATTTTGTCGGTCGGGGCTTCGGTTTTATATTTTATAATAGATTATCGGCGTTTATTTTAGATTTAGACCAAAGACATTTGAGATGTAAAAAATTGGTTCTTTTCATAGGCCTGGTTTAATTTTCTAATAAGAATGTATTTTTCTTGTAATCGGATTTGTTCTGCCAACTTCTCTTCGATTTGTAATTAGATAGGCCTAGTTTCTCCTTGCATTTTAACGTAAATCTTTGTCGATTGACTTGGTTTTATGTTGTTATTCTAGCTTTCCTGGATGCAGAAATTTAGTTTTGAATATTTTTGATGTAGGAAATGTAGGTCTACAGATTCGTTTTGTAATTTTATTTTAATGAATTCGAGTTGAAAGTCGTGATTTGATTGTACCTTTTCGTTGTAGTATTTAGTGTTGCGCATAATTGTCGCTAGGTGTCGGGCGTGTATGACGGATTAACTAAATGAATGACATTCCAATTTGACTTCTATCTCTCTCGCTCCAATACGTATTTTTAATTTCGTTCTTATTTTATTTACAGAGTTAGGGAAATATTTGAATTGTAACATCATTTTGAAACACCCGGTACTTCTGAAAAATATGAGTACCTCTAGCAGCACTAATTGTTAGCTGCTGTAATACTTTTGGATGTATAGGAGGGAGATAATGAGTTTTAATGACATTTTTGAGAATATCTTAAACCTTCTGCGATGAAATTTGTTTAAAAAGTCCTTTAAAACAATAGCCCACAAGATAACTATCATAAATATATTTACATTTAAAAATATTCATAGTAAAGTAATCCAGAGTACTGATTATTACTCAGCATGCTGTATAACTATGTAAAATGTGATACCTTTTTTACTATGGAAACAACTACTGTGACACACAGACAAACAAGTGACTGTGAGGATTTCGCCTTTTTTTTAAAGTACAAGGAACCCTAAAAAGGTTTCAACTATAAATTTGGATTAGAATGTATTTTACATAAAATTCTCAGTTAGACATGCATCAAAAAAATACAAATAAAATGTAAAAGAGTAATCACTCAAAATAAGCTTAAGAATAAGGAAATAATTATAGAACTTAATTTAATTTTTTATCAGAATAATTATAAAATTTGTACATACTATATTTGTGTTTTATTATAATTTTAATATAAATATGTTCAAGTAAAAATATAATTATTAAAGCTTACAAAAAAACTTAATCTTAATTTCAAACAAATATTTAAACATAACATTACTTTTTTTTATTTACACAATAAATATTAAACTAAAAATTTTCTTAAGTACCACTTAAGTACCAAAAAAAGTGCTGAATAAATTAAACATACTTTTGCATGATAGAAATATAAATGTACTACATTGTAAATACTCAGTCAGTAGCAGTTCCAGACTTTGAGGGGCCCTGGGCGACAAGATACGGCGATGCCCTCTTACTGAGGGATGTGGGTAGGAAATTTTTGAAAATGACATGCTCGTAACTCACTTTCTACGCTGTTTCAGCTCATATCAAACGTTCATATTTACCATGATTTTTTTAGGAAAATACTTCCTTTATCAGGCCCAATTAATATTAACTCAATATATACAAAAATAAAATACAAATATTGTTTTATTGTCTAAAAACAACTCTACAGGTCACACAAACAAAAATTAATATGGTTACATTAAAGAGTAGATACTATCGTAAAACAGAACTGATGTAATAAAACTAAACCAGCTTAGTATTGAAAAATAAACAGTGTTAGAGGAATACGCACATAAAAACAATCTTGAAGCGATAAATAGTATTATGTAAAAGAAAACAATTGTGTTGAGTTACACTTCCTCGGACTGTCGACGTTGACTGTCATTTGTTTCATTGCGGTTAAATAATACAAAATTTTCGGTAAATGCAAATCATTCATGTGGGACCCCCTGAAGGTGCCCGGTTTGCCCGTACCTGGAACCGCCACTGTACTCAGAACACATAATTGCACCACTAATTTAAAAAATTGTAAACACATTTATGTCAGTGTTTTTAAAGCTTGAAAATCGGTGTTTTTTATTTTGGCCGTTGAAAAATTATGAACAAGCATCATATGTTTGTTTTTGTTGCCTGCGAGATGGAATAATTTAGGACAAAAGTCACACTGGAAAGAAGGAGGTTTTCCACATTCGTATTTCACGTGCGCACGTAAGCCGTGAAGATATTTGTACATTCTTCCACATTTTGCGCATGGGTGATCCTTTTGTATTGCTGTTTGGTACTGGAAATTGTTACTGTAGGTTACTTTATTTGTTTGTAGACGTGAATGTTGTGGCCCAAATCCAATAGATGAACCTGAAATAAAAATACTCGATGCTTAGATAAATCAAGAACATTGTGGCCGTTCATTGAAAATAAAGGTGTGATTTGTTCTTTTTAATTGCAAATCCCTTTATTTGACATTCTCAAACTGGGTAAATTTTGTTAGAATGTATAGTAAAGATTTTTGTATAAAACATACAAACACAAAATGAAACAGATGAATTGGCATATATTTTTACTATATTTTTTTCCAAAAACAATATTTATTACTTACTGATAATTGAATATTTCTGTTGCAATTGATAAATAACAAAATGAATATGTAATACACATTGCACAATATTTTGTTACACTCTAAATTCAATGCAATTATTATAAACATGATTACAAAAAGTTACAATTTTAAAGCAGATTGTAAAACACATTTTTAAGATTTATCAAATTATTGGAGGAAAACTTAGGCCAGATACAGATGAGGTGCAGTGGAAGCAAGAGCAGCTTCTTAGGTCAGCGAGAATTAATACATCCTCACTAGTTGAAGAGCAAAGGATATTCGATATACATCGATGTTTACGATTCGATACATCGAATCAATCCGATGTATTAGTGGGACCAAATTTATTCGATGCATCGATGTATTTTCATTCGATGTATCGAAAGGTTCAAGAATTCAACCTACTACTGTCCAAGTGAATGTTTTGTTACTTTTCATCCGATTTTGATTTCTTTCTCTTTGTCAAAAATTATCTTGGCGTTTTTGCAGACGACGACCTTGTTTTACATTCTACTGTTAAATGTTGAATATATGTAAACATACTGTGACTAAAGATTATAAGTTAGAACTTTAGGCTATTTATTTATTATTATTCTTGCATTTCTGTTGGCTTAGGGACATGTAGTAAATTTACGCCCTAAGATGATAAGTACAGTAGTATAAAACTCGAAATTTTAAAATGGCACATAAAATAAGTCATAGGCCCAACCTGGCTTGTTCTAAAAAACCTTACCTATAAATCTGTGTAGATTTTTGAAGTGAAAACTTCTTTAGCGGCGTTGGGCACTTTTTGCTTGGGGAAAAAGCATTGAATTCGCGACCGTTACCACTCGAGATATAGTATGTATTATATATATATATATATATATATGTATGTACGCAACGCGAATATACTACATAGCACTTCTTATTGGGAGAGGGAAAAGCATCAAACTCGCGACCGTCACCGCTCGAGATATAGTATGTATCTATATATATATATATATATATATGTACGCAACGCGAATATACTACATAGCACTTCTTATTGGGAGAGGAAAAAGCATCAAACTCGCGACCGTCACCGCTCGAGATATAGTATGTATGTATATATATATATGATATTTGTGTTATATGTATATTAAATACCAAAGTCAGCAAAGTCATTAATGTTTTAAATTATTTTATAATATTATAATTATGCAATTTCAAAATGTGATATAATATTTGTTGACAATATATTGACTTGTGTAATTTGTTGACCTTTATTCCCCTCTAATATTAATACTAATAAAAATATAAATCGGTCATAGAAGTTATCACTTCTAACGTGTGGTCTTAAGCACACCCAATGTTTTTTTTATGGTGAAACCATTAGTGGTTATTATCGCCTGATAAATCAGTGGAGAAATTATTTCTAGTAAATCAGCTGTTTTGGAAAGCCATTAACACCCATTTAAATTGTATTTTGTTTAAATTACTGTATTAGTTTGCTTTTAAATTAATGGAATATGACGATACTTTCCCTCAAAACAGACCTTGTTTAGCATAATTATAGTCATATAAACAAAAGTATTTGATGTTTAAAAACATCGATGTTTACTAATCAATACATCGTATCGATGTACAAGTGTCGATGTATAACATCGATGTTTTGTTTCAAATGGACATCCCTAGAGCAAAGCAGAGCGGGTCAGTTACAAAGGAAATTAATTTGGATTATGGTAAGTCCTTGCCACAAACAAATTTTTTATTATTTTTCTTTTGTTTTCCATCAAACAAATTATCACCTCTATTTATAATCCTCATCCAGGTCAGATTCATACTTAAATAAAACAAGGGAACTGTCACTTTAAACATGCAAAAGCTGTACGATGTTGACCCCTCAAAATGGCGAGAAGACATTTGTGGCGACACATGGTGCCTAATGTTTTCACACAACATTCATACCCTCAGAATAGTCTTTCCCTGCTCTGCATCAACTACAGCTCATCTTGCACCAACCAAAAACTTAGATACAGAACAAGATCCTAATTTTCCCATTTGTTAGCACTAACTTAAGAGATAGTATTAATGTCTTGTATGTATATTGTTTAAAACAAAACTCAAACAATTTAAAAACATTTATAAATCTGAATTTTAAGATGTAAAAAAACATATTTCTTGATAATCACTAAATTTATATTATGTGGTCTACATTTTTTTAGTAGGCTACACATGTGTACTACTTATAAAAATAATTAAACAAACAGTAGGCTAATTGATGTAAAGATGACTTCTTGTAGTTCTAGTATTTTTCAATTAAAGCAGCAAATTATTCCGTTAATATAAAAACATGTTCCAATTTTTTTCAATATGAAAATGAAATAGAAATATAAACATTACTTGCTGGCCCGCTCCGGCTTTGCACGGATAGAGAAATCAAAGTTAAATGTATATTAACAAAAAATACATTATATCAATAAATATATTACACTATGTACTTCTTATATGGTGATTTTTAGTAACTTTGACCCCCAAACCCCCAAAAATTTAGAATTTTTTGAAACCCTTTCTTAGCGAGCACCTAGGGCCCTACAGGAAGCTACATACCAAATTTCGTTACAATCCGTTCAGAAGTTTTGAGAAATCGTGATAAGTGGAGATATATATATATAGATGAATTGGT
Source organism: Philaenus spumarius (assembly GCA_018207615.1). Classification (NCBI taxonomy): domain Eukaryota; kingdom Metazoa; phylum Arthropoda; class Insecta; order Hemiptera; family Aphrophoridae; genus Philaenus; species Philaenus spumarius. The sequence continues at coordinate 25,947 of JAGFPH010008044.1, read as the reverse complement.
GCTTATACTAACTTTATACTAAATTAATCTTTATTTCCAGCAGAATATTTTTGTAACAAAAAATAATTCGTTTGGTTATTGAAAGGAACTTAGAAAAATATCAGAAAACTAAGTGGTACCAAAACCAGTTATAAGTGAATTAAGTTGCTGTAGTAGAAATAATGCCACTGATATTCAATTGGGTCTAACAATTATATTTTAAACTTAAATTGTATCTGTACATCTGACGCTATTTTCTAATGAATGGCTACAAGAAAAACAATTCAAGTACATGCTGGACTCACATGAAGATAAGATAAGGTTTACATAGCTGAATTATATTTAACAAAATAGTAAAACGAGTTTAACATTAGTTAAGGAAAAGTGATATAGTACAAACACGGAATGAAATTTTCCAAAACTATCTAAATGTGCTTCACCTCCACTTAGCGTTTTAGGCGGCATCCAAACACACACCTGCTACAATTTTATTAGACAGCCTACATAACCCGGCCCTAGACTACAAAAATACCGGACAGCTTACTGGTAAGTCCGCATAACACTCATATCATTTCTTCTCATTCAATTTTTTTTTTTTTTAAATCATCTAAAAGGGTAGTAGGACATTTCCAATTAAAACATTAAAATATTGTTTACCAACACTTGGTTCAATTGAAAGGTTTACCTAAAATATAATGAAACTAAACATCAGAAAAAAAATATTTAAATGGTTTGAAGCCCGTGGGGGGGGGGACTACAATTTTAATTAATAGTATTACTTTTTTACAAAAGGACCATTTCCTACCTAAATAATAATGAGTTTACCTTTGTAATTTTGTTTGCCCTTTAAATTTTTTGAAGATGGTTTTTTTATATATTTACTCGGAATAAGGTAATTTTTAAACAAGAAAATAAAATACAAATGTTTTGCTATTTTAAAAATAGAGATTTATGAATCCATATACTACTATTAACTTAATAGATTAATAAAAGAAAAACAATTTGACAGTTAAAAACTGTTATTATTACAGTCAAAATCGTATTAAGCTTAAAATTTAGTCAACCTAAATAGTTAAGCCTACACTTTTTCTACTTAAGAAATTAGTACATTTTCTTCTGCTTAGGAAGTTAGTACATTTTTTCTATATTTTAGTAAGTTGAGAAATGTTTTTTATAAAAGTTATTATTTTTTATTATTACTATTTTTTGAAATTCTATAGTGAAAATTATTGAATTCCTTAACAGAAATGATAAATCAAAATCACTTAGAAACCACCAAATCAAAATTAAATATTATTTTAATATAAACACATTTTATTGTAAAATATAAATTCATGGTTTCTCAGTTAAAAAAAAAAGAAGAGCGTATCATCCTTCTAGATACTTCTTTATAAAGGTTAGAATTATTTATCTCCTGAAGCATTTTATGTATTTCAACCCTAGATATACAACAAAATAATTTTTATTTGTAACAGAACACATTTCTATATTAAGGTAACAGAAAATTGTGTTACCCAAATAAATGTCAATGGGATGCTGCAATGAAACATAAACTAGACTTGACTAAGTAGGTAATATAAATAACAAATGAAAATACCTTGGTATAACAGGTTTTAAAAAATTAATGAAATAGAAGAAAGAAGTTTATTGTTCTTTGATTTTCTTAATTGTATTTTTAATGTTACAATTGTGATATACAGTGCCCAAACACAAAATTATAAAAAATATGTTCCCTCAAACAAAAATCATAATACCAAGCAAACAAGAAAAAGAAAATTTCTTTAATAAATAGCATTAATTACTTACTTAAAGATAACTAAGTAATATAATTAAATATATGTTCAAATACCTTTGCCTTTGCAATTGTGCGTCTTATTAACTCTATAACTGCTACGCCCGTTTACATACGGTCGTAGTACTGGTGAACTTGTGTGCTAAGCCTGCACATATACGTTGTGCATATTCACTCTTGTGTGCTATGACAAATTTTTTTTTAATAAAGCTTGAAAAAGTGGACAAATTTATTAATTTTGGTTTTTAATTTTACAATAAAATAAATACTTTTCCTTATACTATTACTAAAAATAATAACACAAAGTTCTCATTTATACATGTTAGCCTCTTTAAAATGCTTGTATTAATTAAAAAAAAATGTGTTAGTAAAAATATTTATACACTTGATTATTGGCTTATATGAATGAATGATTTACTTAAAAAAGAAAACTCAGCACCTGGGGTAAGCATTTACTCCAAAAACTTAGTAGGCTAGTTAAAAGGGTTAATACTTGGAAAGTCCGAAAATGTATTATAATAGTGAAAAATATACTGGTTGTCAATTAAATCCTGAGACAGCCTAATAACTTTTGAACAACAAGAGCCAATTATAAGAAACTTTGGAGATCGTAATAATTAGTGTTCGGAAATTACTTTTCCATGCATTCATTCAGCCACACGTACTATTAAGAAGAGATAACCATCCAGCAGTTTGAAGAAAATCTTTTGGACAGCCTATGTACCTCTTTTAAACATCCTATTTTTGTGTGAACAATTTCGCAATTGACAGCCTGCATATTTTCTGTTTAATGTATGGAACAAGTTTCTAGGTTTGCAATGGCTTATACTGAGAGAACCAATTATTATAATATCTCCCCAAAATTCGTTTTGCTACACTGAGACAAGATCAGTGGTATTTGACAGAGCTCAATTGTAATTGTTGCAATTAAGTGGGTATTGCATCAGTTACGATGTGGATGTCACAGATAAAGGTACATTCCTTGCTTTGTTTATTAGTTGAAATCATTCACAAATGATGATAAAGGATGATGATCCTTGAACTTTTTTGATCCAATGTTCAAGGATAGCTTTAATAAATATCTCAAGTAGAGGTGAAATACCATATTTCTGAAACTCTAAAATGTATAGGAATCTAAGGAACAACAAGGTCATGAACCATCACTCAAATTTTAATCTCAGAAAAAATTGTAGCATTCCTATCCTGACATTGGCAATAACCTTCATTTCGATAATTTTAAGGTGATTCTCACAACCCATTTATTACTTTTATAGGTCTTAACATGGGGAAAATTTCGCTTTAGCATTCACATATTAACCAATACAATAAATAAGTAGGCCTATTAATTTCCAACAATGAACAAAATCATTATTTTAAGGGTGTTATTTTAAGAAGTATTGCAAATAAGTAAGTTTTTATTTATCCAGTCATTCTACCAATCATCTACTTCATAGCAAGATTGTCTTTGGAATGAATGTAGAATTTTAAGTTGAATTTATATTATATTTCATGCAACTAGTTGAATTTGATTGCATGAAACCGTTTGAGTCAATGTGACAGTGCCCATGAAATCGTTCTTAAACGAGTTTCATATAGATTTATAAAATAAATAACTAATGAGCTTGACTTGTGAGAAAGTAACTTAGATAAAATAAAACCTAAACACAAAATCTCACAATAAATACGTTTACTAAGTTATAGTTTAGTTACTGTAGCCCGTGCATCACTGAGGATGGCGACATTGTCGTTGAAACGTGTTTGAGGTTAGTAAACGTATTTATTGTGAGATTTTGTGTTCAGGTTTTATTTTATCTAATATAGATTTATGTTATAGCGCATTAATGAAATTGACTGCAACTGTATGGCAACTTGCTATTGTTCTAAAAAGTAAATGAATCAAATAAACAAATACTCGCTTATGCACCAGTCAGTCACTTTCAGAATGTATCAAAACAAATCTGAAAAAAATGTCTTATCAACTAAAATGCAGTTTGAAAAATTCCAATGACTTGTTTTCTTTATAATAAGCAGTTAAGACTACTATTACTCTACCAGGTTACAAATAACCGAAGATGCCAAACATGAAACTTATATTGCTCAATAAATTTGATTTGTGAAATTTTAGGCCTGGGTCAATCCATTTCAAATCACCCAGGCAATGTTGCTTAACATTTTTTATTTTCCTGATTTTTTTATCATGAGTTCCCTGTAGGTAGGTAGTTACAAAACACTAATTGAAAATTTTTTATAAGCCACAGTTTTTTTCTGGCAGCCATTTTTAAAATGGCGGTCGGGCAAAATTTAATAAAAACATGGTTTGCGGAAAGTTTAATTACCAAGCTATTTTTAAAGATATCAGAATAATTCAAAAACCAGTGTGTTAAGCATGAAATGAACTTCATGTATACATTATTTTAATTTTTCTATCATTTAAAAGAGTTAGTCAAACTCTACCTCTAAAAACTCGGAAAAAATGTATCAATCGTAACTTTTTAAGACTATAAAATTTTATGAAGGATAAGAGACTCAATAATATATTTTTTTTTCTGTGTTGAGTACTTATATAACAACCTGCAGTATAAGTTGTAGCCCTGAGAATGCACTCCTTTTTTTTCTAGAGCTTTCCAAAAATGGCCGAAAGCCTTTAAACATCAATTTTCTCAGGTCAATATCTAAAAAGTGACTGAATGAAAACAATTGAAAATTTTACAGAATGTTCTTTATACAAATAGGAATACCCCACAAAAAAATTATCACTGAGACTCAACTACATTTAGAGTAACAGAGCACTGAATTTCTGTAAAAACGCTACCCTTCTACATGCTCGTGCAGTGCCAAGTTAGCAAACAATGGCTTGAAGTTATTACAATTGACATTGATGGAATGATGTTTAAATCATTACGTACAATAAATGATAAAATATTTATACTTTTAAATAACAATGGGCAGTTATAACAATAAATAAGTTACAATTTTTAAACTTAACTTACCGATACATTTGTTGTACTACACTTGTATACAGAATACACACAATAATGTTTCTCTATGTATTTGGATTTAAAACTTTAGTTGTAACTACTTGCCAGGTGCAATTTTCATTAGAGAGTTGAACAAAGACTTTATTTCATTGCATAGTTTATCAGTTATGTTGTGTGTTCTACCAGACAGTGTTGCGAGTTCCAATGGCATTATTAGTAAAAGGTGATACGTCTGTAAAAAGTATTGAAGTTTGATGATCATCAAAGTTTGAGCATTTGGAAGTAACAAAACATCTTATTTGATTGTCACTTTTGGGGACATATATGTGATAGCTTCTTGTTCCTTTCACTGGTAAACAACATTCATATCTCTTAGTCAGTTCTGTTTCCATTTGTTCAATTTCAGCTGAAGAAACAAATATATATTTAACTCCAGTAATATTCTCTCGACAGTATTTGAACATATCTTGTGGAGTCAGGATCTGTTCTGTGTAAGGTCTTCAAAGAGAAGCTCGTGTAACTTCTCGTTTTGTTGTTCCGCCTATCCCATCGCAATAATTCTTGAGTGTGATGAAGCAAAGAAATTCCACTCTGCTAGTAAACCAAAATCATGTTTGTGTTGGCAGACATTAATGAAGTTTTTCTTATTTTTGTACTGGCTGCTAGCACCATCGCTAAAGTTAATGACCATTTCAACATTATGTATGATATTCTTAATTTCCTTAATGAGGTGATGTTGAAATGTGTACACAGTCGTGGTTTTGTGATCAAGGTGGTTACTAATTACACAAATAGATTTGCAACATACTTTGTCTTCTTTTTTAAAGTAGATGACAAACGGATGCATTCTGTATTCTGTATACAAGTGTAGTACAACAAATGTATCGGTAAGTTAAGTTTAAAAATTGTAACTTATTTATTGTTATAACTGCCCAACGTAATTTAAAAGTAAAAATATTTTATCATTTATTGTATGTAATGATTTAAACATCATTCTATCAATGTCAATTATAATAATTTCAAGCCATTGTTTTCTAACTTGGCACTTTACAAGCATGTAGAAGGGTAGCGTTTTTACTGAAATTCACTGCTCTATTACTCCAAATGTAGTTGAGTCTCAGTGACAATTTTTTTGTGAGGTATTCCTATTTGTATAAACAACATTCTGTAAAATTTTCACTTATTTTCATTCAGTCCCTTTTCAGATATTGACCTGAGAAAATTGTCGTTTAAAGGCTTTCGGCCATTTTTGGAAAGCTCTAGAAAAAAAGGAGTGCATTCTCAGGACTACAACTTATACTGCAGGTAGTTATATAAGTACTCAACACAGAAATAAAAAATTATTAGTGAGTCTCTTTTCCTTCATACAATTTTATGGTCTTAAAAAGTAACGATTGATACATTTTTTCCGAGTTTTTAGAGGTAGAGTTTGACTAACTCTCTTAAATGATAGAAAAATTAAAATAATGTACCGGTATAAATGAAGTTCATTTCATGCTTAACACACTGGTTTTTGAATTATTCTGATATCTTTAAAAATAGCTTGGTAATTAAACTTTCCGCAAACCATGTTTTAATTAAATTTTTCCCGACCGCCATTTTAAAAATGGCTGCCAGAAAAAAACTGTGGCATATAAAAAAATTTCAATTAGTGTTTTGTAACTACCTACCTATAGGGAACTCATGATAAAAAATCAGGCAAATAAAAAATGTCAAGCAACAAATTTTATTTATATTGGGTGATTTGAAATGGAATGACCCGCCTACTATTTGTAAAAAATTATGGAATTTCACCAAGCACCAACAGTTTTTACTTTTAATTGTACTATTCTATCTCAGACACTTTGTATGTGGATTTGGTTTATATTTTAGTATAAACATATAAATTTATTATTGTGTTATTTTGTAATAGTAAATATGTTTTTTTAATTTAGCACACATTTTAATATAACTTACATTATTTACAACTTCAAATTCTTACATATTTCAACAAAACTTTAAAAGAAAATTATGCTATCTATAGTATACAATCAAATTATTAGTTAACTCATGTCTATAAAAAACTTGCAGTTCCATGAGCAGAAAACATATGACAACGAACATGCACTTTCTGATAAAACTTTTTTGAACACAAAGAACAAGAAAACTTTGGTTCTTGGTTGCAGTAAAACTTTATATGAACTCGTAATCCATCCATATTTTTATATGATTTTCCACAAGTCGAACATGTATTACGAGAGGTTGTATCAGCTGATAAAGCCAAACACTTATCTCCTTTGTTTGCTGAAAAACAATAATAACATAAG
>JAGFPH010008044.1:0-18792 GCA_018207615.1 Philaenus spumarius | reverse complement strand
TGGTGGTAATCGAAAAAATCAATCATATATATAAACAATTAAAATATGTTTTAATTAATTTACTAACCTTCAAATGGTCCTATTTATTTCCCCTCTACTGCTGCTGGATTCAAAGAAATGAATATTATATATATATATAGGCCTACTGCATATAATAATATATTTGTACTTATTTTATTTTAATTAATATAAAATTGTACTGGATGTTTTGAAGTATCAACCCTTATAAAAATAGCGCAAATTTGTAGCAAAATTGCTTGCAAAAATTTTACAAAGAAATATGCAAAAAATTCTGCTAAAGTAGAGCAGAAATGAATGTAGGTTACTTTCAAAATGTTTTCAAATGTACAAAAACAAAAGTGTTAAACCTTCCCAAGTCTTAAAGTTCCAAAGTGTTAAACTTTAAGAAATAAAAATCTAACAAGATCATTTCATATTTTTTAAATGTAAAAAACTAAACATGTTCAATATTTTCTTTTGTGGCTTTATTAATAAAAAATAAGAAATAAATACTGATAAATTTTAGAATGTAATTGTACTTCTTTGCTTTTTATAAAACAATATTTTAAATTAAATTACAGTATATGATAATTTAAAAAATTGTATTTTGACCTTTATGTTTTGCATAGGCCTATATCTTGATTTATTCAGGGTGGCTAGTGATATGACCTTTTGAAATTCCCTGACTTTTCCCTGACATTTCCCTGACTAAATTACTTTTTCCCTGACCAATCTTAGAAAAAGCACAAACAAAACCATGCTAATTTAATTTTAGTAAATCAATCAAATTATTTTGGCAAGTAAATCAATTAATTATTAGGGAATTAATTAAATATATAATTAAACACGGTAATATTATAACAGTTAAATATTTAATACTATCTATGTTACTGTACCTACCACCAGCAGTGGCAAATTACACATTTATGACTATAAATATTAAATTAAACAATGAATGAGTCAAATTATATTTTATTATATTATAACAAAAGAAATAACTAGGCTAACTGGTTTTTGTAATCCAACTACCGGTTACTAATTTGCATTGAATATGTAATTGATACAAAAATACCCAAATTCAAAAACATTTAATAATAAAACTAACATTTTTAGAAACAGCAAATTAGAGAAAGGTTTCAAGGTCATACGTAAAAGAAATAAACAGTGATCAATTTTAGAATGTAATTGTATTTCTTTGCTTATTATAAAACAATATTTTAAATTAAATTATATGATAATTAAAAAAATTTTATTGTGACCTTTATGTTTTGCATAGGCCTACATCTTGATTTATTATTAAAAGAAAATAATGAAAATATGGTATAAGGAAAAAAGGAGCTTGTATCTTTTAATAGCCTAGTTACATAAAAGTTAATTTTTATTGGTAAAACACATTTATTTAATATATTTTACAGGTTTTAATAAACCTGACGATTTGGTTGGTTAAGCTCCTTATCCCAGGTCATTTTCAGAAAAATGCTCAAGCACCATAACGATTTGGTTGGTTAAACCCCCTATCCCAGATCATATTCAGAAAAATTGTAAGTAATTATCATGTGTCATAAACTGTTTTTATGTATACAATCTAAATGTCATAACTATATAATGTTTTTACATAACTTGCTGTAGGTCCGAGCCACATTTAAAATAACACAACATAACAAATTTGAATAAATTAACACAGAATGTTTAAAAACAGTTCATCTCATACGTTCCGATTGAAATAGAACATAAAATGACTGTAGATGGACATCAAGGTATGTAAAAATCATATTATAGTCTAAACAACAACAGTACTGGAGGCATTGTAATATAATGAATAAATCAAATGTCATGTTTAATATTGCATCTAGGTTTGCTAAATTAATAAATACACCTGCTGTAAGTTATAATGGAAAATATTAATTTATTTTAAAAAGATTTTTATTATAACCATTTTGTTAATAACTAAATAAAATAGGCTACTGCTGTGAGTGCAAGGATTTAGGTCTAGATGTTCACTATTCAAAATTTCCCTTTCAGGATTTACTAAATTATTTTGTAAGTAGTCGACTTCTTCTGTACTAGTATTATTATCATCAATATCGCTAAACACATCAACTCGCTACAGTAAATCTTTCTATTCTGTGTCGCCATTACATGTCAACACAGCTGAAAATAACCCCAACTTCAATTGTGATTACGCAGTGTTGCCACACTCAGAGGGAAAAATATTAGTAGAAAGCTTAAGATTTACAAAATATTTTCATGTAAAACTCCAGTCTCTATACAATCTCCTTGGACAAGAATTGGGCATCATTCGAAGCCCGTTTGTAATTAGCCTATATACAGTGATGGATCACCGGGCACTATTGCCGTGGCTCGGATATATCCGAGCGAGGGCTCGTCAAAATAATAGCAGTAAAATACACTCCCCAAAAACGATTTTATTAGTATAAAACCAACTACAAACAGGAATGTAAAAATAAGAAAACATTTTTAAAGTGTTATCAAATGTACTTTAAACATATGGCTCTTCAAATGCACTTTCTGATAAAACGATTTGTTGCAAACTTCACACTGAAACTGTGGATGTTTCCCACAGTAGTATTTCAAGTGCAAACGCAATGCTTTGACACTTATATAGGAGTTTCCGCACATTCGGCAAATTTGTTTTGGCAATGAAACTGAGTAAATGCCTGGAACAAAATACGGAAAAATTAACTTTACTAGAATTATGTTAATTTAATCTCATGATACAGTTGCAATATGTTAACGAATCACTTAGAATATACTGATAACTGTGCTCAAAATTAATCTTTATTTGACGGATTACATTAAAAGTTAAACTCGGATGTTTGTGTTGACACGTAATGAACGTTAGCTCAATTTGCACAAATTCAGACATTAATTTAAACAAATGGATCGAAAATTAATTACATCGTAAAATAGGTTAAAAATCCTATTACTTTAAATGAGCAATTCTTGTATCTATCTTTGTATCTGTCGTGGATCTTGAAAACAGCTCTAACGATTTTGATGAAAATTTGCATACAGGGATTATTTGACGTCAGGAATTGAATGCACTAGGTCTTATGTCTTCAAAAATGCACATAAAGTGTAAAAAATGGGCATAAAATTTAAAATTTGAACTTTTTATACCTCCTTTCAAGTCATTTAGAAGGAGAATAGGTACAGCTTCTTTTTATACCTCCTTCAAAGTCACTAAATATTTGAATAGATACATTTTAGATACAATCCAAATGTTAAAAATACCGAACCATGCTTGTTCACCCAGGTACAAACGAGCCAAAGATTAGCGAGAGCCTTTAGAGAGTTTTCCAACTGCGAGTGAAGCGAAGCAGCCATCTGAGGCTGTAGTCCGAGGCGGGGTAGGGACGCGAGGCGTCCAGGGGCAGAGCCCCTAGTAGTGCTTCAACAGAAACCCACAATTTCTAATTGTGTGCCCCTCGCTGCGGGTGAATTTCCCAACATTGTCAGGAATTCTGGTTGTGGAAAAAGTTCCTCAGAATAAAGGCAGATGTTTTAACAATGTAACACTTATTTATTTATACTATATACACTTTCCTCTGCTGGCACGAACTTACAGCTAAACATATTAGAAGGTTGTTACAAAACCTTCTTCGTGAGTCTGGTTTCACTCTAATTCTAAATCAGATTTAATAAATTACTCTTAAACAAATTAAAACAGCTCAAGAAGATAAAATTTAAACTTGAACTGGACTCATAAGAAAGAAGCACTATATAAATAACAAAAGAACACAGTTTTTCATGTAACAAAACGTTTAATATTCAAACACGTTTCATTTGAATATACATAAGACAAGAAAATTAATTAAGAATTTATGTTAAAATATAAATTGTAAAAACCATAGATTTAACTTAACGTACATGATACATTTATTTATGTAAATGCTTATAGATTCTTAAAATTCTGTAGAAAATCTCTATTTCCCATAAAAGATTATTTAGCGAATGTCCAGATTTACTCGAACGCCTTTGAATGCATAGTAAACGAGTGACTTTTCAAATGAACTTTTTGGTAAAACGCTTTATTGCATATCATACATTTAAACTGTGGTTCTTTCCCACAGTAGAATTTTTCATGTCTCCAACGAGCTTCAGTACTTCTATATGACTTTCCACAAGTTTTACAGAATAGTGATGAATGTTTTGCTATGTTTGATGCAGTTGAGGCATCATAAAATCCTAAAAACTTATGGTTGCTTGAAAAGTCTAAGTTACCTGGAACAAGATAAGATATAATTAGCGTAGAGTTTAAAAACTTCCATTGTTTGGAAATGTTTTTATTCTTACATAAAGTAAGGTGCCACATATGTTTGAAGCACCATTTTTAAGGTAGATAAAATTATGTTTAAAAAAATATATAACATTAAATACTTCCTTAAAAAGGAATAAAACAAGATTTGTAGTTAAATTCACAGATAATTAGGATTAGAAAAAAAGGTTCTTCAAAATATAAATAGGCCTGCTAGTAATTTTTGTATACTTCAGCGTAAATTTTCACATTATCAAGTAAATGGTTTTGTACTTAGTAAATCAAAAAACTATGGTACAACCTAACCAAAGTTATTAAAATAAAACGTTTGGCTGCAGGCAATGTCGAAGATATATAGTGAATACTACTCACAGAAACTAGGTAGTAAAAACTTTCTACGGGATATTAAAATGAAATAGAAGTAACAAAATGGATTCAATACTTTCATGTTTGTAACTTAAGAAATACACAGACTTACCTAGCATATCTGTATGATTGTAATGTAATAAATTGAGATGTAATTTCACCAAAACAACTTAAACTTAATATTTTATATGCAAAATAAATATATAACAATGAAAACAACTATCGATTGAGACCACAACAAGCATTGCAGCTTCACCGAGTCAGAAATCGCCAGTGAGTGAAAGTATCCAGATGCAAGAAATCAAACACAAAATGACAGCATGTGAAATCACACGGGTAAAATTAAACCTCTGATTCTTTAACTAACTTAAAGCATTTATTTATTTTTCGAAGTAAATGAAAGTTTTTAAGCTAAATCGTAAAACTGTACCACCCCCTGAATTTGTTACCTTCCATATTCCTGTAAGCAAATGTAAGAAAGATTCTCTATAAAAAAACTGTAGGCCCTAACACATTCACTGCTACGCAAATTTCGTACGTCCTAAGCTAGGAGCTGACGTTTTATTTTTTATATTTATAGCCTAAATGAGTAGAAATTACTTATTTTAATTAATTATTTTTTATTTTTGAACCTTTCTACTAAATAATCACTAATATTTTAAAGTGGACGCACACGTGAGTCCATAGCACATCGGCTTAAAATTGGCTTGCGAAGCACGCAATGCATTGTGTATTGAAAATACCCCCAATACGGGGGTTGGCGTGCGAAGCACGCAATGCACTGGACATCAGCCGCTTCTCATAGTGTTCAGTGTCAAGCTCACATGTGCGTCCTTAGTAGTCAATATGCTTAATTTAACATGGTATTTTCTCATACCATAAGAATTTAAAAGTCAACTGCTATTGACTTTTAAATGGTTGAACATTGATTGCAGCACTATTACGTTGTAATAACCAGCACTAATTATGAAGGTAACAGATGAAAGGACGATGGATTAAGAAAGTGTTAATGTAAATAAAATACAAAGTACACTGTATCAATTAAACAGTTTTATTTGCTAAACTGAAAATAATTACATTGCATTCATCAAAGAAACAAAGTCTCAATAAAAACTTCACAATGTCAGTATGTCGCTATTATTTGGGTAGTATTTACACCTTCTAAGATGAGACTTTAGGTTAATGGGCTGGTTACACATTTTTGGGCAATACGGACACTTAAACATCGGCGCTTTGCCGCATTCATATCTCAAGTGCTGTTGAAGACCACGTAAATATTTATACTTTTTCCCGCAGTTCCTACAAACATTGTTGCCTATTTGCTCATTCATATAGAATCTCTTCTTTGATGATACTTGGCTATCTATTTCAACGCCGTAGAGGGGAGAACTGAATGTTGATGAAATGAAATCTAAGAAAAGAGCAACATTGGTTAGCACATTAAATTTAAGTAACTATACTTAAACAAATAAGTCTGTATAAATGAATGATTTTAAAATGTTTAAATAAATGTAATTATCAAAGGGAAAATTTTATTATTTAGCTCAATTTTTGTATTCTTTGAAAATTATATATAGGCTTCATTTAGACTAGGTACTACATATTCACAATGTATAGCTTATAGAATGTCCACTCATTAAATATATCTTTTAAAACTGAACTCATTTAAGTGAAATTTATTGGAGTAATTATTGAAAATTAAGAAGATTTAAAAAATATAAGTCTTAATTTATTCTTAGATTGTAGATTTTATTTGGGCCTACTGGAAAGTTGGTAGGCCTACACAGGTTTGAGCTATTAATGTTCAAAACATTTTTTAATGAGATAATTTGTAGTCACCCCTAATTATTTTTTAAAAATAAATTGAAATCGAAATATGTGGGGCATTGTGTTGGTATTGTTTGTTCTTTTTTTTAAATTCTGTAACCCGAAGCTAACAAAACTTACAAACATCAGTAATAATGTGTAAATATATATTATTACGTCAGTAATAATATTTGACCAAAACATATTAGTTTGTCCTGTACAGAGCTGTAAGTTGACAAATAAATCTTATTCAAAAAATACATTTCTATTTACTCAAAATCTTAACGTAAATTCTGCCGCAGTCAATAACAGTTTTCTGTAATATGCACTCCAAGGCCGAGCGCACACGTTGATAAATAATAAATAAATCATAATACATCATCTGAATCTGACAGAGCAAAGACCGAAAAATTAACTGCACTATTCGAATGGACACCAACTGATCCACAATCAGTCTTGGATGTGTACAAACAAAGAGGTTGCAGAGTGAACCGGTTTGCAACTTTCGTCCCAAAACACTAGCGGCTTAAGAGAAAAATCATTCATATAATGATAAAAATTGATCACAAAAATATTCAGCCGGGTGATTTCAATAATTTAGTAATTTCTTAAAATAGAACAATTTATCAAAAAACATTCAGGTAGAAAACTATTTTAACTAAATTGAAAAACAATGGATATCTATATTTTTCTTTATTGATAATAGCTTGTATAAAAATTCAATAAATAGTACAAAATCACTCTAAATTTAGGTACTTATGTTCAAGTAATTCCTGGCTGAAGGAAATCCAATGCATTTCCGCATATGCCTCTTTGCCACACTCTGGTCTCATGTGCCTTCTTAAACTTGTTTGCAATTTGTAAGTTTAAAACATTGTTACATTTGTTTACATTAAAACAAAATTCCATTAATTTTTTATTACATGATGGTGGATGCTCTAAATTGTTGAATAATTCTATTTAAATAATTTAGAACAAGAAACAAACATCGTTAAATTTGGTAATTTAAAACTCAAAAATAGTAATGAGAGTTGAATTCTCGATAATGTAATAAGAATTTCATTAGGAAATTTGTATTATCAAGATGCCTACAAATAGGGAACACATTTCAAAATTTCTTTTTATAGAAGACATTTTTGAAAGTTAGAACTTCAATTAAACCGATTTTATTAAAATTTACTTTCTGAGGGTAGATTTGAGTTAAAAGATTGGGCAGACAGAAGTTTAAAGTAGTCAACGAGAATACTTCACGGACTACTTTAGCTAGAGACAAAATGCACAGCCAAAGAGATAAATTCACTTCTACTGCCTACTTGACTGTGATGAATACTTACATGGATCAAACAACTTTATTTCACCAAATACTTGCCAAAACTATCCATGTAAACAAACCTTAAATACATTGAGTTTAATTCCACGAGAGTTATTGTAATAGGCTATATTATAGTGCCTGACTAGAGAGGGCTTGAAATATTAGTCTTCGCTAGAGCAGCGAATATTAGTGTTAAGCTAGAGCAGCGTATTTTATTGTGAAGTCGTTGGAACAACTTCAATTTGCTAAACCAGTCACAGAAAAATTGCATTGCACTTCCAATCTACCAGATGTTCAACCATTGGTTCCAGTCATTACACAATTTTTAACTAACAAATTGTCCATTAAGAGCTAATCTATGCTTAGTCTAAAACTAACCACTTATTATAATTTCCACATCTTTAATGTTGATCCATTGAAATTTTAAAACAGTTGATGGTTTTTATAAGTGAATGTTATAATCATTGTTACATAAAGTTGAAAGCATAATTTTAATACAAATGTTTCAAACAACAAAATATCAGTGTAAAAGCTGTATATTTATTTTAATACTAGAAATTTTGTGCAAATTAAATTATTGCAGAGATTCTGTCATCGTACTAATGTTTAGATTTAATTCAAACACTTTTTCTTGATGAGATTGCCGAATATGCGCGAAATAATCTCGTCTTCTATAACATCTCTTGGAACAATACGGACACTGGATGTTTGGTTCTTTGCCGCAGAAAACCCGCCTATGCAACGTTAGACTTTGTTTGTACTTGTATACTTTGCCGCAATCGACACACGGAAATTTAGGCTGTCCCGTCAGACTGTTGTTCTGTTGGTGGTCAAATCGTTGGTTTTGCAAAGGCGGAGAAAAGACATCAACGAAACGTTGAATATCCATCGTTCCGTCAAAGTGAATATCTACAATATAAAACTAAGTTAGATATATTTTGTATTCACAGAAAATTAAGTTGTATTGGGTGAATTTTGTTCAAATTAATGCTAAACTACTGTTTATACACTTTAAACCCAACATACACAAAAAAAAGAAAAGGAAATATAGAATGAAAATACGTTTTAGTTTGTAGGTTTTAATTCCTTGCTATATTCAACTGAACAAAATAACATAACATCAACTGACATTTTATTAAAATTATTTTTACTTAGTCATTTAATATTGTTCTCAATTATTTTTTTCTAGATTATTATCACCACAAATCTTAAAAAAATATTTTGTCTACAATTATTCCGCTTTCTATGTTACTGTTGCTTGACAAGGAAGGTCATAAAATTGAAGATGTAACTTCAAAATAGCTAAATCAATTGTGATATATGAAGTTCTGGGAAGAGAATCTGGGTACAAGTAAATTTGAAATAAAAAAAGAGCTAAGAAGATGTTAAATTTCTATACTGTCAAAACAATTAATCAAATTTTGTTTCAAGTGCAAAAAAGAGAAAATGAAATAAACATACACAATTGTGTATTATGTTAAAAGTGTAACAACTGGGTGTACTAGTAAAATTTAAAAAAAAAATAGAAAATTACAACAAAATAATAATTTAAGGTGTGCACCAAAATAAACAGTAGTACTGAAATTAAAGTTGCCCTGGTTGGTTTTTAAAACAGCTGATTACAATGTTGATTGTTGCCAGGCCACATTGCTCACTGTTACTTTCTTGTTTGAGGTTAGTTAACCCTAGAAGACTAACGTTTAGTCTGACAGACTACTGTGAACTATCGATTTTTCTACTTTCACTACTTCCTCTCCACCAGGCGGCCCACCACTCCGTGTACCTTCATTTGAGCACTAGCTGATTATATGGTCAGTGTAGTAAGTCCGTACGTGCATGTTTTTTGCTAGTTTTTCGTAGTCTGGCAGGCTAAACATTAGTATTTACATTAGTTTAATTACTGGTATGATACTGGTAGTTACTCATATGATACTGGTGCAGAACTGGACTATGTTCCTGAACAATGTAAGACAGTTGTATTGGATGTAAGACAACAGCAGGATCGCAAGATATGCACATTCTACCCTCCAGCAAAGAAAATAATGACCCAATTCTTCCGTGAGAAGTGCTCAAGAGCAATTTGTGGGGAGTACCAAGCAAAGTGTTCCTGTGACGATGCCACAGACTAAAAATTTTGTAAAACGCATTGATAGTGTTTATAATGACGCCTTATTCAAAGTTATGAGAGTAAAAATATTTGTTTAGTATTTTTAGTTTGGTATATTACCCTTTTTAAACAGTAGTCTGGCAGACCAAGGTTTAGTAACTACGTTTGGCTATAACCATATTAGTGTTCTAGGGTTAAACCTGTATTGGTTCTTACCTCTCCAGAGAAAGTTTTTGTGGTAAAGCATTACTTTCACTCATACGGAACAGGTAGTCCGAATTTGATACGAACTGCTACTAAATACAAACTGGTCAACCTTTAAATGCAAGGGACAAAAAAGACAGAATAGTTTATTCCGCCTCAATGTTAGCAAACAACTACGAAAAATCTGGGTTCCTGCAAAATGTATGGTTTCAGATGAAAATCGAGTACAGTAGAGTCAAGCTAATCCGAACCCCGCTAATCCGAAAACCCGCCTATTCCGAACAAAGTTCAGAAAAAATACCGATTTTTAAACTTAAAAAACAGGAGAAATGAAAAAGATGTTCGTGAAAAAAATGTACATTTATTGTTATACAAAATAGTTAAATAGAGTTTTCAAGTTAAATTCAAGTGTTTCTTTTAAAGTAAACGAAGAATGACTTCGTTTACTTGCCATGTTTAATGTTTAACAGTTGACGTCAAGGACTACGAACATAAATAAAAAAGGCACAGTGACTTGGTAAAGTAACTCAACACTCACGGAACAAAGATTTACAATAAGCGCACACAGTTTATCAAAGTCCTCTAGAGTAAACACTGAACTAGATACGACTAGACTAGTGCTCAGTGCAGTGATTCAGAAATATGTTTGAAACGTGGGAGGGAGAGGGGAAGGTAATGTCTTGACGCTATGAGTCATCGAAGAAAATGCATTTCCTTTACGACTTTCACTGAACCTGTTCATAAGCCGATCAAAGCTGTGCATTAGCAGATGTTCCCGCACAATATTTACCCATTAAAATGTCAATACGTTGATATTATTTATGAAATTCGCCTATTCCGAATTCCCGCTAAACCGAACAGTGTTCGGTCCCAATTACTTCGGATTTGTGGGACTCTACCGTACACCTAAACGGTTCCATCAACATTTTGTTCAATTTCAACGTCTTGATGAAATTGTAGAGAAGCCACAACATTGTGAACTCAAATCAGTATGGTCTCTGTATTTCGTTGAAGATGATGCTGTTACAGAGAACATCATTCAACCTTTTGCGAGAAATCTGAAAAGGTTTTGTCATGCTAGCAATCTGCACTTTGGTTCCCAGAGGTTCCATCCAGAAAGTAGCCATGTCACTACGCTGTGGCTACTGTTGCTTTACTTCAAAGAAAGTCTGGCAACCGCCTGATTCCCCTTCATCCCACTCCTCCAAGCTTTCACCACCCTGACTCTTACAAGTAGGGAATAATGAAGGAAAGCATCTTCCAAGATCCACCGACTACCATTACAGTGCTCTGATACGCAACAGCCCTTTTTCACCAACATCTTGTGAAGATCTTCACTATGCTAGAGAATTGCCTAAAACTTAATGGAGGGCATTTAAACATGTGTGTGCTAAAACTGAAATTTCAAGTTTCTTTTTACTTTGTACATTTTAATAAAAATAAAACATTAAAAAAATATTACAATTTTAGAAGGATACTGATTATTTTGGTGCATACTTTACAATGAAAAGTACCTTTTATTACTTAAGTACCTACGCAAGCCCAACTCGACAAAAAAGAAAACTTATTACAAGTTTATTGGAAGTTCTAAGTTTGCATGGACAGTTTGTAACCGAGTAGTTTAGCATACCTCACTCCAAAGATTAATAGAAGAACAGATTTTGAAATAACTGCAATATGTTAAGTTGAAACTCATATATATGGTTGTTGAGATATTAATTATTATATAAAGAAACACAACTAGACAGACGGACAACGAAGCGAGGTAGGACATCTTGTTTAAGAAAATGTTTTGTTGTATTGAACCTTTTCCCAAATTTTCTGTAAAGAGATTGTAAACAACCTAAATATAATTATGTTTTTTTTTTTTTTAATTGTGTGCCTTCTACCATGTACCAAAATTAGGGGGTCTATAGTAAAAATCCGAAGGTAAGACAAAGAGTATTATTGTGGTACTAAATTAATATCCTATTTAGTTATTTCTACCCTATATATAGGCCTAGTTGAATTTTATAAAATTCTAGCTAGTGCATTTCTTTTTTATAGTTAGTTTATGAAATGTATTTGTAATTTGAACTACTCTAAACACTAATAAGAATTCCTATACAAACATTAACAAATAGAAAACTAACAAAAATCATGATTACCATTGTTAGTGTTAGACAATATTTTTACAAAACTAAAACATATTGTTAGAATATACACGAGACAAATTCTAAAAGTTTTTAGGTAAAAGTATAACCTGTAAATTGAATTTACACTGGTTTTGATAAGACTTGGAGAAAGATGGGGGGAAATATTACAGCAGTCCAATCATGAAGTATATGGGAAGTTAAAATCATCCTTGGAAAGGAATTATCAAAAACAAAAGAGGTTTATAGGTTGTGGAAATGAAAAGGAATGGACACTAGAATGCAATCGGTGTACACTGTAAACAAAAACTGAGAACACATCTTTAAATTAAAGAAAAACACTTAATTTGTAGATAAGTTACACACTACGAAATTATTTTACTTTGAAACAGTACCAAATTTTAGCAAGTTATTAGAAACAAGAGTCTTAGTGTTGCAGGCTTTCTTGGCAAATGTTGGACCAAGGCGCAAGAGTCTTGTGAGTCAAGAAAAATGGGTGGATTGCAGATGAAGAAAGAGATTAATATTTACTACATTACCTATCCGATTACTTCTTACAATTTGTTTAGACTTAAGTTGTCCCATGTATTCCTTACCAAATTCCACTTCCCATGCTTACCTACTGCTTGTACACGAACCACTACATGTCATTTGCAATTTTGTATGTCATATAAGTTATTTATATTGTGGAAAATTATGATAATTAATTAGTTGCTTTGTAACTTTCCAAGTACAAACTATTACTTAGAAATAAAAATTGTGAATAATAAGATAATGTTACTTTTGTTTTTATTGTGTTTTTTAAATTGCATCACATTTAAATATATGCTTTAACTTAAGGGTTATATTTAAGGGGGGATAACCTGTCCGCCATATTGAATCTGATTCCCACAAGAGCAATGATACAGAATAAGTCATTTTTTTCAGTTAATTCGTGAAATAAATTTGAAAATTTGGTTTAATTTTGAAGTACTGTCATATGCAGATGTTGATTGCTGAATACATTTTCAAAACCCGTTTTATTGTTTTCATAAACGTATGATATAAATAGTAAAAAATAGTACATTTTTTGAATTCAGGGAGCCGAGCCTTAATTCAACTTTTGTTGATGTATTCATTAAATTCAATTTTATTATTTACAAACATGGTATGTATGAAGAGTTTGTTTGTCTAAATTATGGGGCACAGATAAATAAAAAAAACTAATGGCACCTTTATGTTCAAAATGACAATGACCTGATCACAGAAACTCATACACTCACACCTAACCAACTACAAAACCCACAACAATCACAATGTACTCAAAATGTATTATTTTTTCTTTAAAAAAAAGTAGGCTATACAAATTTTATTTAAAAAAAGAATTGTGTTGAGACACATAAACATTAATTTCACATTGAATGTCAATTTTTTTAAAGGGTTATTTGTTGGCCTACAGTTAAGAAAAGCATATTTGTTTTGAAACATATACAACAAAAAAATACTCTCATACATACACTCATAAGTAAATATACTTATATATAAAATTGAAGAGAGTATGAACGATTTATTAAAGCTTAGACTCTTGCACCAAGCCCAAACTGATTGTGCAAGACGAAGACTAACTACACAAGACAAAAACTTACTATACAAGAAACATACCGCGATTCGCTAGTTTTGTTCTTGCATTTGCTTATCACTTTGGTTAACAACATTTGAATAATTCAAAACTAAATGTTAGAAATAATTTTATAACAAATTTAAACACTATTTTCTTTGAAATCCAGAGGTAAATAAAACAAATTTAAATGGTTACAATTACACGTATTTATTCACTATAACATATCACTTTATTAATGATGGCTCAAGTAATTTATTGTGTGTTACAGAAATGTGACTGTACAGATTGTGACGGAGGTGCATTTTCCTCGGACAATACGGGCACTGAAACTGAGGTTCCTTTCCGCATTCATAACGTTGGTGTCGTTGCAAAGAATCGAGGCGGCTATAGCTCTTGCCGCAAGATGGACAAACGCTACGATTCACACGAACTGAAAAAGTTCATTACACCATAAAGTTAACGTTGTTACACATTTAAAATTATATTAGTAAGATTTTTACAAAGATGAACAAATAATTTAACTAAAATTGAAATAGAAAAATAAATTCAAATTATGTACTTTTGTAAAAACTGGTAACGATTATTTAAATTCTAACAATTTAGAGATGTCGATAAGTATGTAGTAGCCTATATTTATTTCGGATCAAGTAGACTGATTATGTATAAGATACTTTTCGTATTATGATCCATTACTTGAAGTCAAAACGAGCGGGTCAGTGTAGTTGTGCCAAAAACCATAACCAATATTCGGTTTAGTCTAGTTGATACACTAGTTTTGTCAACCCTTTAAAACTACAAACTGCAGAATTCAATACAGTAGCATGTGAACATTGTTTTGTATCTACTTAGGTCTGTACCTGGATCGAAATTGCCACATAGATGTAGTGTGTCATCTTGTTCCAACCCCACTGAATAGATAGAGGCACAGGGCGTACGTCAAGTCCAATAAATATTTTGTGTAAGTTGATTTCACAATGTTGCATAGAGTACAGTCATAGGACAATCACATTAATCAAGAATAGAATAATTTCAGCTTTTAATTGTATCTATACATAAAGTATTACTAATATTGAAATGCATTGTGCTTTATCATTAAAGGGGGGAACAGAGTGGAGCAGTGGTTAGATATGATTGCCCATTTGGAACCTTCAATCATGTTTTTCATCCTGTTTCGTAAGCAAATATTTGAAAAAAAGGTAATATTTATTATTTTTGTAACTAACACATTATAGTTTAGATTGTTCCAAAAACCTTCCTGCAAATTACGACAGCTTATCTTCAAAATAACTGCTTCATCCTGCTACTGCACACCATTCATTTTTAGAGGCTCATTTTAGATTTTAGAGGCTCAAAAATAATCCCAAACTCATTAATAATTGTATGAGTTTGCTAAATACAGGGTGTTTCGTAATGACTCTGCAATATTCTAAGATATTGATGCATAAGAATGTGAAAAAATTCAATTGAACATGTGTCCGGAAACGCTTTGTTTTCCCCCTAGCCGCCATTTTGTATTTTTTTTTCCACTAAATAATTTTCATCTAGATAACGGTTTGACCGATTGAGTTCAAACTTGGTATGAAGTTTAACCTGACAATGATCTATTTTAAGCAAAATAAACGATTATATCCAATCATAATGGTGGCTGTTTAAAAATTTCAAACTTGAGTTACCTACAGGCAGTACATTTTAACAAAAAATGTCACCTTTTTTGTAGTTTTTTTGATTCCCTATCGAATGGTGTAACTGTCAAAACAATCGGATGAAGGATAATAGTTAAGTTTTGTCTGATAATTGGTTTGTTCGACCCGACATCCTATACCAACACAGTAAACATAACAAATTGGTGAGTATACTGTTACTATCCACACCTTCAGTGTGGTACTAAATTTAAAACAAGACTTTATTCTAAAACTTTTTTTAAAATAAAAATAATTAAACTAACCATTGCAGAAAATTTGATAAATAAATTGAAAACTATGGTAATGATTTTTTAAATTAGTTATTTAATACAGATTTATATTGTCACCATATAAAAACAATTAAAAAATAAACAATTTTTAACCTATACCGAATACACATAATAAAACTGAAAGTTGATTAATCCATCTAATGTTCCATGTCTTTGTGTACAGATTTTACATGAGCCATCAGATTAAATTTAAAATTCATTTTTTTAGGACAATATGGACACTGAAATTGGGGTTCTTTGCAGCATTCGTAGCGCTGGTGACGATTCAAGTTGTAAGTAAATTTGTAAGATTTTCCACAACGTGTACAATAATGTGGTTTGATTCCACAACCTGAAATATAAAGGACAGTTTATAATAAACATTATCAAGATTAATTCTTGTTTGAAACTTAATAAAAGTGGGGGAAAATATAAGCCGTTTTCACACACTTCTGAGCCTCAAATATCGGACAGCTTACTGATAATCTGGACTGCAGCATGTGAGGATCTCAACTTTATATCATATTCTTCTATTTAAATTATTATGTTTTAAATTGTCCAATATTGTGAAACATTTTTAATTAATTCATAAATATTAGGCCCTAGCAAAAATATCTCAAAAACTAAATATAAACTGATAACAAATTTATTAATATCAATTTATTAATATTAATATAAATTGAGTCGGCAAGACTCAATAAATATTGTAGAACTTACTAAATATTGTATATATGTGTGATTTGTCTTCAAGAATATTAAATTTAATAGCTTTTCTAAACAACATGAGTGTTGTTAATGAATTTTCAAGTTACCAGTACCACCACAATCTTAGAAACAAAAGTTAAATAATATTATAGTTTATTATTATTAATATTTCTTCTTATGATTTCAATTCAAGGAACTAATTATTAGTTTCTTACAATATTCAAGTATTGCAATTTTATATACTCTCCATACATCAATCATTAGAAGCTCCGATGGATCTACTGCTGATATGTCTTATACAAGATATTCATGGAATTTAATGTAGTAGACAAACTATTAACTCTTGGTGATTTTTATGGAACTTTTTGAAGAGGTTGAAACATGTTTTGTTTGGTTAACACATTCACTTCTAGGCAAATTTTGTAATTCCTATGCTAGGAGCTGACCTTTTATTTTTTATATTTTTATAGTCTAAATAAGTAGAAATTGCTTTATTTTTTAACCTTTGGAAAGAATTTTTTTAAATACATACTTTTAATTTGGTAATACTTTATTTTCAAAAACTAAAATTTAAATGTTTTTTAATGAGATGTTTAAACCATGTATAAATACTATTTATTTTTAGAAATAAGAGAAAATAATTCTTATAGAAAATTGTATTGAGCATGTTTTTATTCTAAAATTTAGTGTCATCATCAGGATAAAGTAATAAATGATAAGCCTATAACATATTTGTTTTGTTCAAAACCTTACTAAATCCGAAGTAAAACTCACAACAGTAAGCCTAACCACTGTTTTTGTAATATATATTTAAACTTTACCCTACAAAATTGGTTCTTATGAAAGATATTATTTTGTAATATAATTAGGCTATTTTAGATATTCATAGTAAAAATTATAGAATTCTATAAAGTTTTTTATGTGAAAAGCTTCAAGTTAAATTTGGCATTGATGCTAGTATGAATGTTGTATAATGCACTGCTAAATTAATTCTGAAACACTTTAAAATAGATCAAAAAACTTTATCTAACCTACTTTAATTTTCAAATAGTTTTCCATACTCATTTTCTATTATTTATTTGTTGAAGGGATTAGGAATAGCAAAAACACTACAAATTTAACTCACATTTAAACTTGGTATTTAACTTAGACCATTAAAAACAATCTTCATCAATGTGCCTATCTTTACCTATCTTTACCCTCACCTTAGAAAAATTAAATTAAATATAGGCCTATAATGTCTCATGAAACAAATCTATCTTTAAAAAATATAAATAAAGTATTTGAAGAAAAACAATACATAATTTTGTACTGTGTACAACCAAAATTGTTCATACATAATGAGACTTAAAAAAATAAGTCAGTACTGAACAGTAATAAAATTTATTATTATTGAATTATTAAAACCCCTACTATCAGTCGAGTTATAAAAGCAAGTTCAAGTTTACAATTATTTTAATAAGTAAACAAAAATTTGTATTGAAAAATGTAGGCTATGAGAATTTTCTGATGTATCTAATACAAGTAGTGTTATATTTAATTCCATATTTATTTGTGGTAGCCTAACTGGATTTTTTTTACATAATATTTACTATTATTTTTAATTTTCCGCTTACACTCTTCCTCAGCAAGGGATATTTAATTAAATTACAGGTGAAAAAACATGGACCAAGACCGGGATTCAAATCCAGGACCTTTCCAGTGGTAATGTTCTACCAACTGAGCCACCTGATCACTCCAGATATTGGTCGATGTTATCCCACTTGTACGGTTTTACTGCAATTATTGAACTAATAGACTGAATACCTTGTGTATACGACATTGAAAACAATCTTAATTCTCAGCAGTAAAACAGTACAAGTGAGATAATATTGACCAATATCTGGAGGATCAGGATAGCTCAGTGGTAGAATGTTGCCCAGGAAAGGCAAAGGTCCTGGGTTCAAATCCCGGTCTTGGTCCATGTTGTTTCACTTGCAATTTAATTAATAATATTTAACTTAGTGAAGATCTGACGGACAATCGTTGTTTTCTGTCATTATATAACGAGCGTTTCGACTATTTTTATTCAGTCATTTTCAAATATTTCCAGCTGTTCGTACACTGGGAACTTTGAGAGGAATACGGGATTTACAAGCAACAAAAAATCGACCCAGATATTTTATTAAACAGCAAGTTTCAATTCTACTCATATACACTATTCGATATACTATAGGAGCTGGACAACAATATCAAGATGAATCTGACCGACCAACTGCGCTATCCAACTACTGTAACATAAGATACTAATGTCCGACAGTTGCGAGTTTGAACTGAACACGGTAGCATGT
>JAGFPH010008043.1:43084-59657 GCA_018207615.1 Philaenus spumarius | reverse complement strand
AACTTATTTCATGGATCCTAGCAGATATAATTTGTATAATAATTTCAACTTGGTCAGCCGGACCGTAATAGTGAAACGATTAGAATTCAGCTACAGGAAATTGCACAAGACAATAGCCAATATATGGTTTAATAAACAATGCATTTTAAATAACGTGATTCCAACATACGCTAGAATCAAGAACAAGACTAACAGTTTTACTTCGAATTTAGTTATTAAAAAAGCACAAAAGGATTGGTTAAAAATGGAAATTAAGACTCTATACATCAAAAAGGATATATTAAATAAGAAGATACTAAATCTGCACTTACAACTAGGTCAATACTGTTTAACTGAAACAATAAACGAAATTTTACAAGAAATTAAATACAACGTAATTAAAGAAAACAGGACCAAATATGAAAAATTAAAGAAGAAATTAATTAATCTCAACAATGGATATAATAATTCTAACCAAATAAAATGTTTTCACGAAAGAATAGTTAATCTTGCAGAAATTGATATCAACGATCAAGAATATGAACTACTAAGTAAAGGATTAAAACATAACATTCAAAATACCAACATCAAAAAAGACATAGAACAGAATATAATAGATGTAGAAAATGCAATTTTATTGGTTCGTAAGGAAGATCAAGTTCACGCAAGACACCTAGCGGCAGAAATTATAAAAGAAACTATAAAACAAAGAATAAATAATAAAGCAAAAAATAACAAAGAAGAAGCTATTATTAAACAATTGAATAAGAAAATAAAAAATAGCAACACTTTAGTTACAAAAGCAGATAAAGGAAACGCAATAGTGTTAATAAAAATAGAAGATTACATCAAGAAAACGGAAGAATTTATAAACAAGACAGAATGTAAAAAAGAGAAGAAAGATAGAACGGAAACATACCAAAAAGAAATTAAAAATATTATTAAAAAATCACATAACCTATTGGACGAGAATGAATACAAATACATTAATATGAACCCCAGTCTACCAATAATGAGATCTCAAGTAAAAATCCATAAGAATAACTACCCAATTAGGCCTATAGTAAATTATACAACCGCACCAGCATACAAATTGGCAAAACATATAGCAAACGTCATTGGAAATATGGGATTGTTAAAAAACAAATTTATAGTAAAAAACTCATTAGAAGTGGCAGAAAAAAAAAAAAAAGAAAAAAAAAAAAAAAAAAAAAAAAAAAAAAAAAAAAAAAAAAAAAAAATTAAAAGTACTTGAAGTTTCAGAAGAACATAAACTAATTTCATTTGACATAGAGAACTTATATCCATCGATACCCATAAACGAAACACTAAACATTTTAGAGAGTTTGTTAAAAGAAAATGGAAGTAATATAGAACTAAATAAAGAAATTATGCAGGCTTTAACAATAATACTACAACAGAACCAATTTAAATTTAACAACACTGTGTACAAGCCGAAAGATGGATTGGGTATGGGAAATCCATTATCTGCTATACTAAGTGAAATTTTTATTCAACATTTAGAAGAAAAATATATAGAAAACATTTTGCAGAAACATGAATGCTTAGAATACATCCGATATGTAGATGACTCACTATTAATAATAAAAGACAGTCAAAATAATAAAGGAGAACTAATTTTAGAAAAAATAAATCAAATCCACGAAAATATTAAATTTACAATGGAAAAAGAAGAAAACAGAACGATAAATTTCTTGGACTTAAAAATAACCAGAAATAATAAACAACTAGAATTTGGAGTTTTTAGAAAGGACACATACACCGATAATATAATTAATGCACATTCAAACCACCCAATGGAACACAAAATGGCAGCTTTTCGATACATGATTAATAGGTTATATAGTTTACCGTTAAAAAGGAAAGCACACAAAGAAGAACTAAACACAATATTTAAGATAGCTGAAAATAATGGATACGAAAAGAGAACAATAAGAAAATTAATTCGTAAAATAAAACAAAATTTAAATAATAAGACCAAAGTCACAAAGAAACAAGAAAATATCTGGGCGGGATTTACCTTCACTGGAAAAGAAACATATAAAATGAAACAATTTTTTGGGAAATTCAATGTTAAAACTGCTTTTAATACGAACAACACCATAAAGAAAAGATTAAGCAAGTCTATAGAAGAAAGGGAAGCATACGACAAAAATGGAGTATATAAAATAATGTGTAAATGTAACGCAACATATATAGGCCAAACAGGACGAAAACTAAAAACAAGATTTAAGGAACATATTAGATCTTATAAATATGAAAAAAGAGATTCAAATTACGCAACACACTTATTAAATGAGGGTCATATGCCGTATGAAATGAAAGAATCAATGAAGCTCTTACACCAAAGTAACAAAGGAAGACGGTTAAATATAATGGAAAACATGGAAATTTTCAAACTAAAAATGAACGGAGAAAATATTATTAATGAACAAATTAACAGTCAATCAGAAATAACTTTCCAAACTCTAAAATTGTTGAAAATATAAAATAAAAAATAAAAAATTACATAACATATTACATAACGTGTTGCATAACAGATTACATAACAGATTACATAATAGATTACATAACAGATTGCATAACAGATTACATAACAGATTACATAATAGGTTACATAAGAAGCAGCACCAGTAGTAGGAAGAGAGAGGTGGCTAACTATATCTAGACGATTCCATAACGGATGAATCCAGTACTGAAATAGGTCTCGATAATGGAGGAACTCCGAAACGCGTCGACAAACTTTAGTGAAAGTGTTACGTTAGGATTGGCAGAAAATTGTACTAAAACTTACATAATAATCCTATTTGCCGTTTATACAATTTCCCAAAACAGGGTTTAAATTGGTAGACAACTATAAGGGTCTTATTTTTAAAACGTGACTAAAATGGTTGCTTGTGTTAATTAAAGTGCAAATTAGTGAACATCTTTGTGACAACCATATTTTAAAATACAATTAGGCAAAGTGTTTGAATATTTTTAACAAACGGGGTAAAATTTAATTTCGGTTACTTTAAGTTATGTAGGAAATTATACATTATTGTTTGCCGAAAATATTTGTGTTTTATTGTTTTAAAGTATTTATGTTAGAGTTTGTTTCGTTTCGATTGCTCTACATTTATATATTAAAATGAGGTAAACCTAAAAGAATAACGTATAATTCAGGTCTGTTAGAGGCGTTGGAATATATTTTGTTAACCATTAAGTACGTTACAAACAAACTTTGTAGGATAACTGGCTAGACTTTAAAAGGATTAATTTTAATTAACATTGTGGAACTGTGCAAGTAGACAAGGGTTTACTTTGAAGTCAATTAATCCTCAGCCTCGTCCTTAGTACACCATAGGCTTTAGAAAGGTTTCTTTGTTATTTCCTCCGATTTAACTTACAAACTTCTTATCCGACTTTGATAAACCTTTACTAATGTGTTAGGCTTCGCCATTCGGATAACATAGTAATTTAATTTGATATAAAATGTATCAATATTTCATTTCAAATATAAAAATCTCGTAATGGGTCCGTTTTTTTATTTAGATTATTTAAATAGTTTAACATAAATAAAATAGTAAATGTAAAAAGTGATGGCAATTACAATAATACAAACAAAAATGTAAACTAAATTCCATACAAAACAGTTTTTGTTTGATTGTTTTATTTATTTATTTAGAGAGAGAGAGGGGGGAGGGAGAGAGAGAGAGAGGGGGGGGGGGGGGAGAGAGAGATTTTAATGAACTTTGTGCCATTTTGTAATTGGGTTAGAGACAACCTACCTAATAAATTATAAAAACTATATTAAGTAAGGAGTTATAAGCTACAGTGTTTTCAAAAACTTAAAAGCAACAAATTATATTTGTAGGAAAATTAATGGTAAGAGAGACTAATAAGTAGTGGAGGGAGAGATTAAAATATACCACTTTAACTTTAAAAGAATTAATATAATTTTTATTTTTAAAGCAAGATTTAATCCTTAATATTTAAAAAAAAAATCTATAATGAGGATTATAAACAAAACTGAATACAGAATCATCAAAAAATTGCATAACCATCATTTTGAATAATAAGAGCATTCCTACAAAACATCACAACAAAACGTGACGAAATTAAGAATCGTTGGAGGTTGGAGGTGTTAAAACTGCTAGCCAGTCCATTGCCACTACCAAATAAATAAAACAAGTTTGGCAATGTTGGTAAACAAAATTTAGTTTATCTTGACACAATGCTTATTCTTGCGATGTTTAAATTGTCTTCCAGTATCCAAATTCCCACGTGAGTGGAAGTAATTGCTTGATTTATAAACTCAATTCACATAATAATAGATAATATATATTTGAGTTACCTATGATTTTGAGGAGTTGTAACTATAAAATGGAAAACTTTGTAGAAATTAGTCGTATGTCGCACTATGGTAAG
This sequence comes from Philaenus spumarius, assembly GCA_018207615.1. Lineage (NCBI taxonomy): Eukaryota > Metazoa > Arthropoda > Insecta > Hemiptera > Aphrophoridae > Philaenus > Philaenus spumarius. Next base: position 55,247 of record JAGFPH010008043.1, on the reverse strand, counting down.
GTTTGCAATAGATATTTTTTTAAATATACCTAATGCACTTAAAACAAAGACAGATATTTTACAAAAACCTTTTCATAATAATATAAATTGTATAAACAAACGGTTTGTCAAACATGGAGTTTCATTATTACACGCACGCAACAACAATAGGTAAGAGTTTTTTTAGAAAACTACCTAAGAACATTTCCCATGCTTTGCCCGACACTTAGATCTCAAGTCAATGTTATTCAACTTTTCACTAAACTTTCACAAATTACCACCGTTCCCTTATTTACGAAAGCCGAGGGCTAATTATTGCACCCTTTAGGTTTAATTAAAACCAGTTTTAAGTCTCAATCTCTTAGTGTGACCTTTCAGATTCAGTTAAGTTTTCGACAACAGTCCAATACATTCACATTCTGACATGTTCTATAAAAACTGGTGCAGTGCATGTCGGCCACGCATCAAATATGGTTCTGCAGTATTCAAATTAAGGTCGCGTTTAAAGTTTAGTGACAGTTGATCTACTGAATCAAGTTGATAATGTTTACAAATGTTATTACGATACAGTGTTTCACTACAAGTAGTTTCAAACGATTGCTGTAGGGCTGCGTAGGCGACATTTGATATTAAGTTGAATATTTCTTTTACAGACATTACTAAATTAATAGAAAATAAGAGTAGGCCTAAATGATAACACTTTTTGTTTGACTTTTGGAAGACTTTACGTTTCCTACTGTAGTGACGTAGCTGTTGAACCCTAGGTCAGCACGGTTCCTTCAAAATGTTTTTTTATTGTTAAAAAGTGTTTAAAAAAATGTATAATCTAAAATCACCTTCATACTGTTGTTAGATAAGTTATTTAATTATACAATATTAAATTATTTAAACTATAACTTTACTCCGAAATGTTTAATAAAGTTAAAGTTAAATTACTAAGAGTATTCTGATATTTAAAAAAATCTGTAATTTGAACCTTCAAACTTTGATTAAAATTTTATTACTAACTAAACACTATTTTTAAATGTATTTGTTGTAATAATGGAGATCGTATTTTAGGTCTGGTTTGTTTTAAATTTTGTTGAATTGATTGTTTAATTACGTTTATTCACCAATGGCTACGATATCAAACTCAATTGAGTACGAATTTTTTTTCGTTTCAATATTCTAGTACCTGGGCGACCGATCATCGCTCAGTACTGTTTTTTAGGAAAATGTATGCAAAAACAAATCACATACTGAATTTTATTATGTATTTTACAAATAACAAATAAAATTATAATCATTAGATAATTTATATTACCTTTATAGAAATATAAAGAATGCAGAAACTGGTGAAATAGGCTTTAGAACGGTTAATAACAGCACAAAAATAATGTTTGGTTACGTTTGGTGTTGAAATCAGCTGATAATGGAAATATTATAGGTAAGAGCTGATTATCGTTATTATTATAGTCAATAAATATATGTAGGGGTAATGAGTTTAAACTCCATAAGCCCAATGTTACAAATTTTCAATTTTCAAATGAGTTGTTTAGAAAAATACGAGTTTTCCTGAGGTAATGGTTTTCACCAATCGATTTTTTAGACCCAAAAGCCTCTATCCCAAACTTTCAGCAAAATCCTTCCTCTGGATCTCGAGATTCCTTGTACGTACAAACAAACATACGTACAAACGGACATTGCTCGTATTAGAGTATAGGATTTATGGAGCCATATTGTAAAAATATTTTTTTATTTTTCATTCAATTCTAAAATTTACTACAAGCATTTCATGTAAAGTTAAAACATAAAATATACATTATGAACTATACAAAATATGAATTTTGAACATTTGATTTTAACTATACTAAGCGTATTGATTTCTTAATTTTTATGTATAGAGGGACTGTATATTTAGTCCTTTTGATTTTAGTTCTGAATATATTTTCCAACAACGTTATAAGATTAATTATGAATATTCCCTATTAATATTATGTTGAATTCCCATTTTAAATATTTCCTTAGTTAATAATTTTCTTAAAATAGCATATCGAATTCATAAAAGTAGGCCTAAGTATAACTATTAAATTTGTATTTTAATAAAATAATACAGTTTTCCTAATGCCTTCTTCCTCCCCAAGATGTTACATTATAAACTTCTCCTAATTTTTGTAGGGGAGTTAAATTAAACACATTATAATAACCAGGTTACAACAGTTACGAAAGTATAAATCGTTTTACACTGAAAACTAGTGTACTGACTGAGCTACAAACCAAGAGATTCCAGTATCGACATTTAAATACGTAAATTAACAGTATTAAACTTTAGTACTGTTTAAAGTTAAGAATAAATTTGAATTTGTAGTAGCGTCGACTCTGTCACGACTTATTTTCGTTGACAACCTCCTTCATTTATTTGTCCTTTCACCTACTTATTGATTTTACTTTCAATAACTGGCATTCGTCCAACCGTTTTCTGTATCAGAACATTGTCTCTAGGTAAAATAATTCTTCATAAAGAAAAGATTATACAAATTAATTTATTGTTTTAAACGAAAGAACGTATACAGATTGATTGACTACACTAACGAAGAGAGAACGCTCACGTTAAGGCAAGTTCAATAGTGTTCGCATAAACTATTACAACGCAGTCTTCATCGACAAAGAACTTATAAGAAGGAGTAAATAGTGAAGAATTTGTTGTTTCCTTTCGTGGGTTTTCGGAATAAGGTGTATTCTAATACCCAAAATAATAATACAACTAATTAATGGTGACACTCAGCAAAGTATCATCTATTCGCTTTATTTTTTGCATGGCTTAAAAAGCCAATAACAATTCTTGAAATAGATTCCTGTATGTTAATAACTTGTTGTTTAACTTGACTGTGTTTGAGAGTAAGGGGTGTCTGATTTAAGTATGAGCGTTCCTCTATTGGTGTACGAACTTTCTGTAATTAGTGTATGAAATAATAATGTTACGCAATTCTATTAAGTTGACTGCAAAGTGTCAAATAATGTAATCAATCTCGAAGAATTAATAAAGTAATAGTAAAAAGTTTTAAAAAAATCAATAGGAACTAACCGTTTATTAAGTTATAAGGCTATCGTATTGAGGATAAAAGAATATAAATAAATAATTTCTTTAAAGTTAAGTATGCAAATTTATCTTCTTTTTTCATCTGCTCACTATCACATAGCAGCTAAATTTATTAAAATACATAGCATAAATATGTATCAATATATTTAATATATTATAAAAAATCATTCAAAGACAACAAAAACTTAATTCCCACATTAAAGGTAATACAAAAATTCAATAAACACAAATTTTATAAGCGGTTTTCTATCTAGGCAACATTTTGTGTATACAACTTTTGAACTATGGTAGACATAAAGGTTCCCAAATTAATGATTTAATAATGTGTTATACCTGTTACAGGTCCTTCATTTGATAAACACTACTCATTGACTTGGAACAATCATTCATCACCAGGCCTTGTAATCACTCGAGAAAATCGACAAAGCATAACAATATATTAAAAAAATAATCGCGAATACAAACGATATACGTATAGACGTTGTCATAATAACGATTACTCAATACTATTGGAAAAGCCTATTTTGTTTCAACGATGGATTGATTCACAGAAATAAAAACACAAGAAACATAAGTAACAGAACCAAAAAAATCAGTTGCCAAGCAGTACTTACTGCAGACTTATCTACAGATGTTAAATTGAACTATAACTTCAACTCATTGGTATGATGAATAACATAGCAATGAATAATAATTACAGAATACAATTTTTTCTTAAGAATAATATCTAATTTAAAGATTGGTTTAACAATCGACAAAAAAAGATTTTTACAATATAGATTACACCAGTAAATATCATGCCACAAGAAGCTGTGCTTTTTCCACATAATAATTTAAAGATTTGACATTTCTCTGTTAGGAAGTTTTGTAGTTATATAGTGTAAATAGATTTAAACTTCAATTTAATTTTTTAGATTTTTAGATTTTACAATTACTGTAGCAAACCGCACACTGTAAATTATAAACATTTACAAATAGAAAATATTTTAAATAAAATTATTCATAGACACATTAGTGAAATTTATGTCTTGTAAAATGTCACTAATATTATTTATTATAAACAAGGTTACATTAAAAATGCAAATATTTAGAACATATATATATATATATATTCTTTCTTTAGACTTTAGGTATAAAAATAAAGATTTTGATAGTAAAAAGGGACAGGCCGGGTGTCGGCCAAGTACAAATTCACCAATTTTCTACCTGACACAGATAAGGGATATTTCCGTCCGAATAGTTCATAGCCCCTTGCTGTAGCATACAAACTGATTGGAATGCATACCAATAAATATTAATTTATGTTAGGTTAGGTCAGTATTTGGGAAGTATGTCCAAACAACAACATAAAATAAAACTAACGTTCACGTAATTATGAAGTTTCGTAATCGTAATTCGGAGGGAAATATCCCGTACCTGTGTCAGGTAGAAATTTGGTGAATTTGTATGTGGCCAACACCCGGCCTGTCCCTTGTTTTTATACCTGTTTCGAAGTTGGTGAATTTGTATATTTAAAACGACTCATAAACTGTTGGTGAATTTGTATGTGGCCTAAGTAACAAGAAGGAAAACCAATTCCTTAGAGAGGTAATCAGAGTAAAAAACGATTCCACACGATAGATTAGAAAAGCCAGAATAAGATAGTACGAGCATGCACAAAAAAGGGAAGTCAGAGAATTCCAGAAGGAAGACAGTGTAATGATTGTAGGGAAATAAAAAAGAGGAGGTGTAAAATGAAGGGAGAATAAAAGTAGAGCTTAGAGTTAAGCCTATTGAAATGTGAAAGTATGTTTGAACAATTTAATTAAATAAATTGATATAAAAATTCATGAATAATAATTGCAATATGGTACAAGTAAAGATGTTCAAAACCAATTGAGACATTTTAGATGACAATTTAATTTTAATTTCAAGATTAATTAATTAAAAAATAAATCTCCCAAATGAGAGCACAACAAGGTTAAAGTACAAACAATGGCAATACAGGAATATATTTAGAGGATTCCTTAAGATATTCATTTGGTTTCAGTTTTAATTTTACAATAGCTGTTTCAATACTGAAACATTAACATCAGTGGGGTACGAAGACTAGTTGTGATGCGATATGGAGTTTTGATTGAATTTCAGAGAAGAAAGAGATACTTAAAGTTAAATTTTAAAATGGTTATAGTAATAATATAAATAATAAAATAATAAAATAATTCGGGGTTTTACATGAAACTGGAGCTAATATACTTGGATGTATATACTGTATATATTTGGCAATTGAATCTTTTACTGAATTACATAAGACTTAAGATGTTCAAAACAAAGATATTGCAACCTTTTGAAATACATTCTTGCCTTTCATGAGGAACTTATTTTTGTAATACAAAATCAAATTTAACCTCAGATATCAACTTTTCAGTGTTGTTTAATTCAGAAAAAATAAAATAAACAGCACATAACTTTACAACAAAAAAGCTGGAACACATAATCATAAGGTACATACATAAGTTCACAATATCCTGCCCAAATGGAAGGGGGTCATGGGAGGAGAAGGTCATGTCATAGATGAGTAGAAAGAAGAATTAGGCTTGATCTAAATAGACTGGAATATAGCCCAACCAATAGAGATTTGTTCATGTTATTGAATTTAACAGCAAGATCCACAGTTACTTTAAGGGTAGCTCAAAGCCATACAAATATTCTAAATTAGGAAATAAACAGGATAAATTAAAATCCCAATTTTGTTATATAAAAGAATTGTTACATTTAAATTTTTTGTATGTCTATATTTATGGTACGGTAAAGGGCAAACAGTGATAAAAAAATGTCATATTGGAGTCTAATATTAAATATAAAATTGTTTTATTGTAATATATCCACTGGACCACTTGTTTAGATATACAGGGTGATTGGTAGTCAGTGTGAAAATTTTCAAGGCGTTATTATGCATGCAAATTGCAACAAAACTACTCAATTCGGACAGTTCTATCTCACACCCCCTTCCAGAAAAAGCCATTTTTAATTTTTTCAAATTTCTTACCCATGAAAATCTAATTTTTTTCAACTTTTATCAAACAAATTGCCACTTTTTATGAATTTTTTGGAAAGTACATAACATTTTGTATCAGAATAAGTATAGTTTGCCACAGTCAAGCTCTGTTAAAGCCTTGTAAAATCTATTTGAAAAAATGTTTTGGAAAATTAAGAAAAAGCCGCTACAACTTACTTAAGAAATTTTTCTTATGGGTCACACTATAAACTGTCAAATCACACAAAACACATCCCCACATCTTAAGCTTTAAAATGGTATACTAAAAGTTACCTTTCCTATTCGCCTAAGGGGCGGAAATGGGCGTTAAATATAATTATTGACCTGTTCGTGATGAAATAATTATAATAAATACCCTATCTTCCTTTTACCATTTCCTCTATGATGAAACTATTTCATTCCTTTTTCTTATCTCAGTTATCTACAATTTTCATATTCCTAATCAAATAACAAACATATCAATTTGTACAAACAAATTAGTTTCATTGAATTGCTCCTGAAAGCTACCATGGAATACGCATCAAAAGAATATGCTGATATGTACTTCTTGTATGGGTTTTGTGATGGTAGTGCTCTTGCCGCCAGAAGAGAATATGAATGTCGCTTCCCGAATCGCCGGATTCCTTGTACAAGAGCGTTCTCAAGATTGCATCAGCGGCTTGTGTACTTTGGCACCGTACACAAACAGCATCATGAAATAGGTGCTGTATATGGGGTAGCGATGACGAAGCAATCATTGATGCTATTTACAACGATGCAGGAGTAACTACTAGAGACGTTGCTAAAGATATTGACATTTCTAATTGGAAAGTTTGGGATGTCTTGAAAAAAAAAACTCCATGCATTTCATGTGCAACCTATTCAAGCTTTAGAAGAAACTGACTTTGGTGGTCCGAATGTTCAATTTTCCCGGTGGTTGCTTAGTAGTGACAAGGAGCCGTGTGGTTTCTTTAAAAATATTTTGTGGACCGATGAATCGTTGTTTACTAGACAGGGAGTTATTTTAGAACACTATAGCTGTATACAGTACAAAATAACTGAGAAACCGATTAACAGTAGCTTATTTGAGAGAACCATTGTCTTTTAAAGTTAGGGTAAGGTGGTACATTTTCGATCAATTTTCAAAAATCAATACATTACGCTTTTATTTACTTCAGTAAATAAATATTTATTGTATACATGAAAAAGATACATATTTTATCATAAAACCATAGAACAAAAACATAAAAAAAAATGTTTGTACAGGTCCAAATGTAATTATTTTTGTGAAAAAATATTTGATCGAAATTGTACCGAAGTGGTACAATTTTGATCAAAATGGGTACTTTTTCGATCAGATACATTTCCCACACGAAAATATTGTTTTCCACCCCTTGCCCCCACACATAATGCATGGTACCAGGTTCGACAAACCTGGCTTTGGATCCAGTCTCCTTTTGCATGAGATTTTTATCATGATAGTCAATTCCACATAATCCACAAACTTCCCTGTTGACTTTAGAACTGCCCAAGTATTCGTTTCTTTCATTTTCTTGTTTTATAATCTTTGGGTCTGTTTTATTCATGCTTTGTCATGAAGCTGTTGTACTGCTAATTTCTTCAAAGGTTTCTTCTTTTCTTTTAATTTAGGCTGTCCAGATGTTGATGGTTCATTCAGGACATCCACGTGTTTTAGTGAGACCAACGCTCTTTTTATACCGACGTTTTCTTCTTATGTAAGATGCTGTGCAGACATTTTCTTCCTTCTTTTTCTTGAAGTTTTCTTTACGGGCGTTGGCAAGATCTCTTTTAACGATTCATCTGGAGATTTTGAAATGCTCATTGAGGAAGTCTGGTTTTCTTTAGAAGGGACAAGTAGGCTAGCACTTGATTCGTTCAAGGCAGAGGAATGTATGGATAGTTCAACTGAATTTGGATGATTTAATGGGTCTATTGTTGTTGCATCTGATGGTGAAAGATAATTTAAAGAAGGGGCAAATTTTTCAGTGGGAATAATATTAGGGTTATATGGAAGTATCTCTGTACATTCGAAGCCCTTGACTGCAGAGGCGACTGTTGTCTTTATGTTCCAAGCTTCAGTAAATAATCTACAAAACTGAAGTTTTAAGATGGTTTCCGTGGGGTTTTCATTTTGAACCGGTTGGCGTTTTTAAAGTATTGTGCTTTAAGAGACTTAAACAAATGTTCTGTCTAAAGGCTGGAATGTATGTGAGCAGTGAGGTAAAAGGCCTACCATCTCAATATCGTTTTGTTTGCAGAATTCTAGGGCTTTTAAACTAACGTGAGAAATATGGTTGTCTAAAATTAGCAGGATTTTTCCAATTGGTTTATACTTAACGAAATGTTTCAGCCATACCACGAAAAGATCCTCATTAATCCAGCCAGACTCACTTATATTAACTTCAGCTCCTCTAGGTAGATGATCCTTCAGCTCTAAAATGTTTCTTTTCGCCGTGAAATTCACAAAAGGAGGAACAAAACTGCTGGCTGCATTGCAGCAAGCTGCAACTGTCACATTTTTACCTCTTTCTTTATTAGTTAATGCGACAACCTCACGTTTTAATTTTAAGGATATGATTTTGGTAGGACGATTATTCAGTGGAAAACCGCTTTCATCCATATTAAAATGCCGCTCAGGCATATTAATTATATTGCTATCAACAACTACTTGCCTCAAAATATCAAAGTATTTCAGTTTCATTCATACCCTGTGCTCTTGCCCTACTCAAATCCTCGGGTTTCCTCAAACTTAAATTATTGTTATGTCGATTCATAAAGGCTCTGAACCAGTCCAAACCAGCTACCCTTTCATCCTTCCAAGGATTGCTGACACCACTCAGCTCCGCGAAGTCAAAAGCTGCCTTTCGTATCTCCAGTAGTGTTAATCCCAAACCTCTGTTCTCTAAGTAGAGAAGGCGACTAACCAACAAACATTCTTCTTCAGCCGACAAAACGGTAGGGTGACCGATTTTTTGGATGTTGGGAGGGTTGCAGCCTGCCTGAAGGAATCTAGCATGACTTACCCTACTGTTAAGCGTAGCAAATGGTACTCCAAACAACTCCGATGCACCTCGTTGTGAAACATGGCCATCTAATATTGCTTTTACAGCAGAGTCCATGGCTTGCTGGGTCCATTTCAAATAATGTTCTGGTTCTTTCTTCTTCCGCGACATCTACAGAAAATACAGAAAATATGTTTTTGGATGGTTTTAAATCGTATTTTTACAGAAAAATCTTTTATTAAATTGTACAAATAATATATAAATCTATCAATAAAAGAGAAAAATATAGAAATGTTGTTACATTTTTACAAAAAACTATAACTATTATGATTAATAGTAATATATTTAGTTTGCTATACCATTAGAACTTTGATATGAACTGAAACCTTTCTGATCGGAATTGCACCACATGATCGAATTTGTACCGTTTTCGTTATCGACAATGTACTGTTTGTAACACATTTATAAAAATGGCTTTAGTTACTATATGTGACAATAGATGGCAACTTTTGCCTATATATCGTCAAAGTGAAGTCTTTTGTAATATTAAGGCATTTGCAAATTCAATTCAAATTTATTTGTTGAACAATATTAATACTTATGTATAATGATAATTTTGTAATTGACATGAACGAGTGTTAAATCTGCTTACCTTTTGTTGTATTTTAAAGCCTCTGTACGACAAAACTTCCTGAAATTCAAAAACGGTTACTGCACAGCACTGAACAAAGACTACAGAACCACGGCCATATTAGAAAACAACCTTACCAACTTTACAACATAAGATATCCCTCTTAATGTATGGAATGATCGAAATTAATTGTACTTGATCAAAAATGTACCACCTTACCAGTTGCTGCAATCTCAAAGATCACAAGCATGCATCAGACTTGAAGCCAGTCAGTTTAAACAAAAATTTAAGTTAATAAAGGTACAGATATTTCATGACTAGTGCCTTTTTTGTGTGTTTTCAGTCGAAATAAATACTTTCTTTGTTTTAAAACTTTTAATAAAATACATTTGATTTACAAGTAAATTAATTTATATTTTATTATTATTATTATTATTATTATTATTATTATTAAAACTTCAGTTGCCCGTTGCCATAGGCCAATAGGCTTGTGCGGCGATCTAAACACAGCTGATATACCCCTTCGGAATTAAAAACATGAGCCGGCCAGTGGTGACCGCTCAAGTGGATTTTACAAGGCTTTAACAGAGCTTTACTGTGGAAAACTATACTTATTCTGGAAAATTTTATATACTTTCCAAAAACGTCATAAAAAGTGGCAATATGTTTGGTAAAATTTGAGAAAAATTAGATTTTCATGGGCAATGTCAAAAAAATTTTAAAAATCAAAACGTGGCTGTTTCTGGAATTGGGTGTGGGATAGAACTGTCCGAACTGCGTAGTTTTGTTGCACTTTGCATGCATAATAACTCCTTGAAATTTTTCACACTTACTACCAATCACCCTATTAAGACTTAAACATATTTTTACCCTCTATTTTTTTGTCATTTATCTCGTTAAAATATCGTCTTTTGGAAGAGAAGAGTTGGCGTGCTAGGCAATCTAGGATCAAGCCTTATTGTTTTATAAAGAATGTTAATCTAATAACTATACAATGTTGACAAATTAATTTAAGGAACTTTTAATTGTGTTTGAAGTTTTATTGCAGATAATTTATTTGAGAGAATTTGTTGCAGATATGTTTCTTAAAGAAGTTGTGTGGCAAGATGGAGAATCCTGAGTAATAAGAGAAATATTATGATATAACCCAACTTTTGGTGAGAATCGTTAAAACTACTGCTCATGCACCGTCTCTGCTTAACTCATCAGTCTTTCTATAAACAATTTGGACGATCATAAGTTTGTTGTTTTTGATCTGCTATCTTTTGTAAGGCTGCATCGGATGCGTTGAACACACAGTAGTTATTGTGCGAGTATATTTATTTTGCTTTAATATTTTTATTTCCCTACAATTACAGATTTTGATGCAGCCGAACAAATATGAACACTTTGTTAAACTTACTTGTGTATTTACTATGAATGTTCAACTTTTTACTTTAATATTCTAGATTTAGAGATTGGAAAGAGCAATATGAAAATATACACCAGCAATAGGGTGTTGTAATTTTAGAGTTTGATTTTGCAACATAGATTTTAAATTTTATTTTTGTTGTTGTTAATCTCTTTTGCTTCTAAAATGTTTCACTGTAGTGGTATTTTAATAATGTCAACTACCTCTTGATTGTAGTTTAGACACAACTGGAGACATCAATACATCAGATGTCTCTGTACAAATTGCTTTCGCCGGGTAAACTGTCCGATAAGTGAAAAGCTAAGTGAAAATCACTGTTATATACCAACCACAGATCAACATCTTGTCGTCTAATTAATCTATCACAGATTAGGTTGTCAAGGTAAAGAAAGATATTGGTTTCAGAGAGTTATAGTATCAAGAAACAGGGCGACTAAAAGTCAGATTGCCCACATAATAACTTTGTTATTCAGATATCTAACATAGTTTGGGGTTACCTCAACTAACAAGATTTTTTTTTAAATAAAATTTAAAGTTTTTGTATTTAATTATATTTTTCCGTTAGTGTGAAAGGATATTTATATTCTTGGTAGATTTTTCAAAAATAGGCCTAATTTTATTAGCGGTCTTGTAGAAGTACATAAAAACTTGTGTTTTCTGAAAAATAATTTCTAAATTGATCAAATATTTTTACACTTCTATTCAAAACTAAATTACAAACTTTTGCATATATGGAAAAAAATAAATATATTTTACTATTTTTTATGTAGACATAAATTAGTTTTTCTTTACACTACTGAACATTTTTTGCTTCCTGAGCTAATAACTTTTAAAATTTTACAGCAAACAATTACTTAATTGCATATATGAATTCTTTTTACCCTTTTCCTAAAAACAACTTTAGAACACTTTTGGATTGTGATATAATTACTATATTTGGCAAAATTTTTAAACATCATGGCAAAACACACGAAAACTGCTTCTGAAACTGAGCATTGAAAGTTGTAGGGTTAAATAGACAACA
>JAGFPH010008043.1:0-12137 GCA_018207615.1 Philaenus spumarius | reverse complement strand
TTTCGATTTCGGCTTAGTTTAGCCGTAATCCGCCATTTTCTTTTTTTACAAAAACTCACTGTAACTCTGGAAATAGATAAGATATAAAGTTCAAATTTGGAATAAGTATTTTATAAGTTACAATTAACAATTGTACCAAACACAAAGAATGTATTTTTATAATTTTCCAAATGGCGGCCGTTACAAATTTTTAACGTGGAATATCTTGAAAACCGTTAACTTTACAAAAAATTTACAATTGACAAAACATTTTAATTTTTTAACGACAGACACAATGATTTTTTTTGTAGTTTCAGTAGGTCAAAGGATAACCGAGTTATCAACAAAAGCCTAAAAACATAATTTATTGGTAATTGTCTACAACAAACAAAATTAGTCTAAAATTATCATTTAACAAAATTTAACACATTTTTTAGTTATTTTTGTAGCGGGCTATGCAGATTCAGATTCTACATGCAAAAATAAATCGAAAATTTAGTTTAACATTTTCTCGATTTCGGCTTAGTTTAGCCGTAATCCGACATTTTGTATTTTTTATTTTTTTAAATAATCAATAACTCAAAAGCCATTGGAGATAATTTTATCAAACTTGGTATACACTTTAACTCTATGGTTATAAACATTTCCCAAAAATATCTTTGATCAGACTCATCAAATTTCAAAATCTCGGTCATTTAAAATTTGTTTAAATCAAATTCCATGAAAACCAGTTACTAAAACACAATTTTACTAGACACTAAATTTTAAGCCCTTTTCATTTCTTTTGAAGCTCTTTTTTAAATTGCTGTTAAAATGTACATAGTTAAATAATTAATTATAGTTGTAAACCAATGCTAACAATTAAATAAATGTCTTTCAATTTGTAATAAAACATAAATAAAATTAAACAATTTGGAGTTTTTCTAGTCCCAAGTTTTAATAGAATTTTTCTTTGAAGTTGTTAAATGGCCGCCGTATTAATATTTATTAACCAATTTTTGCAATTAAAGTGTCATTCTATTTGAAATGAAAAGGGCTTCAAATTTAGGGTCTATTAAAATTTTGTTTTAGTAGCTAGTTTTCATGGAATTTGAATTTAAAATTTTTAAATAGCCGCCTTTTTGAAATTTTATGAGTCTGATCATAGATATTTTTGCGAAATGTTTATAACTATAGAGTTAAAGTGTATACCAAAATTATATCCAAGGTCTTTTGAGATATTGATTATTTAAAAAAATTAAAAATACAAAATGGCAGATTACGGCTAAACTAAGCCGAAATCGAGAAAATGTTATACTACATTTTCGATTTATTTTTGCATAAAGAATCTGAATCTGCATAGCACGCTACAAAAATAACTAAAAAATTTGTTAAATTTAAAAAAATTATAATTTTAGACTAATTTTGGTTGTTGTAGACAATTACCAAGAAAATATGTTTTTAGTTTTTGTCGATAACTCGGTTATCCTTTGACCTAATGAAAATACAAAAAGAGCATTGTATTTGTCGTTAAAAATTAAAAATGTTTTGTCTCTTGTAAATTTTTTGTAAAGTAAACGGTTTTCAAGATATTCTACCTTAAAAATTTATAACGGCCGCCATTTGCAAAATTATAAAAATAAATTCTTTGTGTTTATTACACTTGTTAATCGTAATGTATAAAATGCTTATTCCAAATTTGAACTCGATATCTTATCTATTTCCAGAGTTACAGTGAGTTTTTTGTAAAAAAACAAAATGGCGGATTGCGGCTAAACTAAGCCGAAATCGAAAAAATGTTATACTACATTTTCGACTTATTTTTGCGTGTAGAATCTGAATCTGCATAGCCCCCTACGCTTTACTGAATCACCCTGTATATTGAATGTATTTTATTCAATCTAACACACGCAGTCTGCGTTGAAGCTAGCTGAGCCAGTAACTTTAAGAACAAAAAATATGGTATATACCGATCGATATATACCAATTGGAAAGAATATTTAATTAATAGCTTTAACTCAATAAAATGACACATTTTTATTTTTTTTACTTGGTTCCTTTACAAATTATCAATAGCATCTAACATTTAATTATTGCTTTGTTTTTTTACATGTAGATCAACTGACTAATTTATCTATTCACTTATTTTTTTTTTAAGATTATTTGTTTGTCTTCCACTGTAAAAGCTAAAAAATACAAATAATCAACTGTATAGTTAGTGGGGACGTCCTGCTATGTTCAGTTCGTCACAACAACGTTAAATAATATTTTAAGCAGGAGAACACGGTTTTCAATTGCGGATAATACCAGCACTCTAATCACCACATTGAATCCAATCTTTGATTGGTTAATTAATATCTCTAGCTTGTCTTCTTGGCCAATTACTAAAATGGCTCACTTTGAGAAGTAATTTACTGCGTTTACTAAATCATGAACTTGATCTAAACTTAGATTTGCTGCTTTACTTGTCTAAGCATGAATTAAAAGTACCTTAATAATAATAATAATTAATGGGCATTTCTAGTAATATATGTGTTGCAATTTAATATGTTTGTTTAGTAATAATTATTTGTATTTAGTAAAAGTAAAAAACTTCATTTCTCAGTAAAATCAAAACTGGGATAAAATGACCCACGTCCTTTTTTCTTGCTTTGTACTACTATAAATTTACATTTGTACGCACAACCTACATTATTGAGTTTTTTTATAGTTTACTAAGTGTTTTATTTTTTATAATAAAATTGTTTTTACTGCAACCCATCAGACGCAAGTATTAATATTCTAAATAGCCACAACTGTTACCCCCTGCAGTTATCAAACCGATTGCGTTTAAAATGTGTAAATTATCATAATAAATAAATAGATTTACTGGAAAGAGTAACGGTTTTAACACTGTAAATAATATTTGTAATTTTTTTTTTTTTTTTTTTTTTTGCTTTCCATGCCACTTTGTGCCTTTCTGCTAACGAGCATGTTTTTTTGGGCTTTTAATATTTTATGGTCCCCCGCGGGATTTGAACCCGGGACGTCTTGCTTATGAGGCAAGTACCATAGCGGTTGAGCTATGACAGAGGACAATATTTGTAAATATACTAGAAGACCAGTTCACAACTTATTCTCAAGTGGTTTTTACAATAAAACAAGTATTATTGGATATGATTATGAACGATTATAATTTATGATTATGACTGTTCTTACTTGCATAGACTAGTGTTCCCATAAAACAGTATCCCAAAAAAAATTCGAACATGCAACATTGCTGATGTTTCCATTATCTGTTTGAGTATATTACTCAAATTTTAGCTACTACCTACATAATGTTAAAATTACAGAATTTTAAATTTAATTGTGTGCGTCTAGTAATTGTTATGTTGTTTTTGTAATGTGTAACTAAAATAGATAATATATGAAAATAGCAGAATGAATTAGTTGCCAGAATAAATTATGTATTCTATTCCAATTTTCCATACTTATTCCACCTTTCCACATTTAATATAAAACATAACGTGCTAACATTCATTGAACTATATAACATACTTACACAATGAACTGAGCAGTGCAAGGAACCAAAGAGTACGAGTGCATCGTATTATGCATGCAATATAATATGCACCATTCTAGTGTTACTAATTATTTTCTAATAGCCCACTCGTTGTGGTGCCAATTTTATAGTTGTTATATTTCAATATTAATCTTATAAGAATTTCTCGATTTGTGACTTCGATTTATCAATAAATAGAGGTACAATGAAAATGATTTAATTAATTAATGATACAAATTGCGTACATATATATATTATTTCGGGCTTTAACAATGTTTATAAGTCCTTTTGCCGGCTTGCTAACGGTTATAAATAATAGTCGTTGCAACTCAAATTTTTATAATAGCCTACATAACAATTTAACTCTTAACTACTAGTAACAATATCTTTACTTAGCCTAATGAAAGGGTGATTGGTTAGTATGTGATGACTTAATGATGATTACAATTTTGAATTTATATTAATACTTTCTGCTTAAAATAAGATTGTCCTTTGGTTGGTTTTTTAGATTGAGGAAGTTAGTGATGCTATTTGGTTGGTAATTTTGAAGAGGTATGAATTTTGTAATAGAAGTCTGCAGATCTGATGTGTTGTCATGACTAATTTAGTTGACTCACCCAAATGGCTTGGTGGATATTATATTTTTGATTTTTATTTTTATTTATTTTTATATACTGTACTTGATACTATTTCTTCTTGTTTCAATTTAGCAGATGTATGTTGTATGTTTTAAAAAAAAATGTCTGCCATAAACTAAAAATCAATTGCTCTCCCACAAAGCTAGTAACAAACTCTCTCTACAATTGATTACCTTCTTCTTCCTCTCTTTTGCAACTATCTTACTCTTCTTCCTCCACAACATTATTATTTCTTCTTTCTCCTTTTTACATATTCTTTGTCCTACACTTAAGCCTATATTTTTTTTTACATAAACATGATGAAATCTTATTACTAATGTTTTGAAATGGTATATGAATATAATGGGCTATGTGTTTTCTTTTTTTTGTTTTATGATTATGAGTGTCAGGGACTGATGACTAATGATATGATCCCTGATATGATGTACCAACTGCATTATGAATAAATACAATTTTTTGATATCTTTACAATTGCCCACTTTTGATTTTAGAAAATGTACTGATTTTCTGAAATCAAAAGTGAAGACGCCGAAATTCGGAATTTCGTTTGTTCCTCTTTGTGGTTGTCTCTGTGTTGCCATTGTTACTGAGGTGGTTCCTTGTATAATTTAAGAATAGTCGAGTGATATATCCCTGGTTTTGTTTTCCCATCCCTGTGTATGAGAGTGTACGTCCTGTACGTGCACTGACCTAGACGTTCATTTATTCGGTAAGGTCCGTCATAAAGTTGATATAACTTGGCTGTGACTCCAGTCAACAAGTTTGAGACGTTCTGTAGTTTTATTAATACCAAGTCACCTTTTTTGAACTGGTGTAGCTTGTGTGACTTGTTAAACTTTTCTGCCTGCTTTGTACTGGCTTTATTAATTCTATTCCATGCTATTTTTAATTTTAGTTGTGTGTTCGTGTTTGGTCGTACAAGTTCTGGAAAGTGTTTATGTCAAAATCGTGCGGGTGTTGTGTCTAAGTGGAGTTCTTGAGGTGTGTAACCGGTTGTCGCGTGGTGTAATGTGTTGAAACATTCATTCAGGATAGGTATCATATCGACCCAGCTCTTTTGATGTGCACTGCAATAGATTCGCAATCATTTTCCTATTTCCCTGTTGGTTCTTTCTACTTGGTTACTGTGAGTTTGTCGGATTGGTGAAAATACAGGTTGAATGCCGTTGTCTTTGAGTGTTTTCACCCACCTTGAACTAGTAAACTGTGTACCGTGATCGGTTTGTATTCTGAGAGGTCGTCCATATTTAGGAAAGTAATCATTAAAAAGTATGCGTAAAGTTGTCTGGGTGGTTGCGCGCTTAATGGGATAAATCTGTACGAATTTGGTGAATGTGTCAATGGTTACGAGTAAGTATTGTAGTCCACGTTTGCCAGTGGGAAGTTTTCTGAAGAAATCGATTGAAAGTTGTTGTCGTGGTCCGTCTCTTTTAATTGGTTTCATCTGCCCATAGCAAATTTGATTTGGTTGTTTACATTTTTGGCATGCATCGCATGTGGCTAGTAACTTGCGTATGTGTCTATTCATGTTCCGGAATATGAAGTCTTCTTGTAATAGTCGCATGCATTTATTGGGTGTGCAGTGTAAGTAATATTTATGTGTTTCAGTGATGAATGTATCGATCATGTTATGTGGTATTATAATTTTCCATGTATGATTATGCTTTGAAAAGAGTAAGTCGTTTTGTAATTTGTATTGCTGTGTATGCTGTGCCTGGTGTATGTTGTTTGGATCCTTGAGTATTTGAATGATGGGTCCCAGTTTGATATCATTTCTTTGGTGCTGTCTGAGCTTTTGCAAGTCTCGGATGAATTTATTACAAATGTTGCGTTCTATCTTATGAATGTAAAATGTTGTTTGTTTTGTGTCTTTGTTTTCTACCGAGTTGCAAGTCATTCTACTGAGTGCGTCGGCCATAGGATTATCCTTGCCACGACAATGTTCCACTGTTTCATTAAATTCTTGAGTTGCAAGAATCCATCTTGAATAGTTAATTTACAACTCTGTATAAACGCGAGGGCTTGAATATCTGTTAGTATTGCTTGTGAACCTAATAGTATTTTTCGTCCCTTCTGTAGACAATAAACTATCGCGAGTAGTTCTTTTTCTGTTGTGAAGTAGCGTAGTTCGCTGCTTTTAAGAGTGCGGCTGAAAAACATGATAGCTTTACGCTCCCCATTTTTGTCGATTTGGAATATATGTCCACCAATGGCAATGTCGCTAGCGTCTGTTTGCAAGTAAAATTTTTGTGAATAGTCCGGGTGATGTAAAAAGTTTATTTCGATGAATTTGGCTTTAAGTCCGTCGAAGATTTTCTGCTCCTTGTCGGTCCATATAAATTTATGTTGTTTCGATGTTAAATGTGCTATTGGCTGAATATAGTGGGAATATTTATCAATGAACCTATTGTAATAGTTGCATGCGCCAATAAATCGTTTTAATTGCTTTGAATTCGCGGTGGTGGAAACTCAGTGATGGCAGAAATCTTTGTGCCGTCTGGTTGGATACCGTCTGTGGTGTATTTATAACCCAAGAACGTTACTTCTCGTCTGCAGAAAGATGATTTCTGAAAATTTATTGTCATGTTGGATTCTTTAAACCGATTAAAGATGTCGTGAAGATGCGCTATAAGTTCTTCGAATGTATTGTCGTACGTCAGTATATCATCTACATATATTAATGTCTTTTCATTTGTAGCCCCCTCGAATACGGTTTCCAATGATTTTACTAAAGCCGCTTGTGCAGTACATAAACCAAATGGCTCGACTTTAAAACAGTAAATTTTGTTTTTGTGTTGGAATGCGGTGTATTGTTTTGATCCGTCACTCAATGGAATTTGCCAATACGAGCTTGTTAAATCTATAGTCGACAACCAACTTGTAGATTTACATCTGGCTAGGATTTCGTTTACGCTGTAGTTATGATCGTAATCTGGAATAATCAATGCATTTAGCTTCCGTGCGTCAAGACATAACCTAATTTCTAAATTTTTCTTGACGACCACTAAAATTGGATTGATGTATGGGCTATTGCACCGCTCAATTATTTTTAACGCCTCCATCTCAGCTATTTTCTCGTCTACAGCTTGTGTATATTGTATTGGTATGGGATAATTTCGGTTTATATATGGATTTTCTGTATTTAGTCTTATGTGGTGTATGTATTTAGTGATAAGTCCTGGTAACTCTGAAAATATGTCTTTGAACTCCCATAATAAGTTGATTAATTGTGTTTTCTGCGTCTTATTAAGTAAAGTGTTATTGTTAACGTTCTGTTCGAGCAGTTGTATATCTAGTGGAAATGTTTTTTGTTTTCTTTGTAACGTGTTTAACCTTAATTCATCTTCTGATTCGATTTTTAGGTTAGTTTGTGTTCTGGTTTCTTGTCGAGTAAATGGAATTGTTTCTTGTATTCCGCTGTCATTTAGTGTACTATCGTTGTGTGCAAAGTTAATTTGTGCTTGCAATATATTCATTTTATCGACGCCTAGTATTGCGTTTTGTGTTGGTCTAGGTACTATAAGAAATTGTATGTGAATTGTTATTTTATTAAATGTTGTTGGTAGTAAGATGATGCGTTTTATTATCTGTGTGTGTTGTCCGTTGGCTGTAATTAGTGTTATGTTGGTGACAGGTATCATTGGATTTTTGTTAAGTTTGTCGCGGTTTTGAGTAAACCAGTGATTAGATAGGCACGAAACGTTACATCCCGTATCTAGAAGCATGTTTGTATCAACACTTCCAATATTAACGAGTATTTCTGGGCATAAATATCTTTTATGTTGTGATGTGGTTATTAAGGTATTTCCCTCATCTGTGAGTAGAAATTCTCTATTACAAAATATATTATTTATTATTTTCTTCGTCGATTCATTCGTTTTAGTTTCATAGATCTGCCTTTCTTGCAGTGTGTTTTGGTTAGGTTGTAACTTGTGTAGTGTGTTGTGGTGTGTTTCAGCGTGGTTGTATTCAGTGTTGCCCGTCATCCCGTTATTATTTTCAGCATGAATAGTTGCCATGTCTTCTGTTGATTTGTTTACTTTCTGTCAACTAGATTCCTGGTAAACCACTGAAAAATGTTTGGAAGTTTGTGTTGTGTCTTCCGGGTAGACGTTTGTACATTTCCCAGTGTTTATCAGTTTAAATTGTCAGTTGAACTAACCTTTGTCGATTGTGTTGTGCTTTTGTCTGGTGTATTTTGATCACGGAATGTAGAAGCTAATGTTTGACAATTGTATTCTTGTGTATGTTGATTGTTTTGGTTAACTGTGTGTGTATCTCTTCTCCTTGGGAACTGGTTATAGTTGGGTCTGTTAAATGGGATGTTTCTGTAGTTTGTTTTCTCTGCCAGGTTAGGTTGGTGGTATTGTGAGTTATAAGTATTTGTTGGTGGCCTACGATTGTTATTATTATAAGGTTGTCTGTCATTGTAACTGTTGTATTTGTTTGACCGATGATTATATTGATTTGGTGATTCTAATAGTGTTCGTACGTGTGCACTGTGTTCTTGTTGGTTTCTTGTAATTGGCCAAGAGTACCGGTTTGATTGGTATTGACGTGTGTTATTTGTATATGGATTGTGTTGTTTTTGTGTTAAATTTAAGTTAGGCCTATGAAAATCTGTTTGAATTTGTGGGTTTCGTCTATTTGCTGTAGTATCAATTACATAAAATAGCTCTTCGTTGTCTATTTCTGTTAATAAATACTGCATTCCTTCGATAGTTTTAATGCCTTGTACGCGTTGTGCTTTTCGGATTGTATCATCGTAATGGCTAGCTAAAATGCGTACTATTTCTTCCTCACTTATTTTTTGTGTGAGCTTTCGCAACATGTTTACCTTTTCAATAAAATAGTCGCAACGATTTTATCTACCGTGTCTGGCATAATGTCCTACCTCTAATTGTCGTTTGATATCTCGTTGAACGGTGTCGTTCCAATATTTTGCTAGAAATAATTGGCTAAATGAATTCAAGTCTCTAATAGTCTCACGTACCATGTAGTACCATTGCAGTGCCGAACTTTGTAAGCTGGACTCTATAATATCCCGTAATGATATTTTATTGTGTTTGTGTTCCTGATTTAGGCCTAATGTTTTAATCGTGTAATTCTGTAATTTGTATAAATAGTCTACTGCATCTGTAGGATTTCCGTGAAAATGTTGTAGTTTTATCATAGGTGTGGTGTTACTTAAGCATTAGATTGGTTGTGTGTGTTGTTTGCTTGTGGCACCTAGATTCAGTGTTTTTTGTAGGTTAGGGATTCTTTTAAGATCGTTTTCAATTCCTTGTAACCTTAAATTAATTATGTTCTGTATTTATTACACTTTGTGTCTCCACATGAGTGTTCGGCTTTGTGTTAAGGTACGTGTAGTGTCTTGAATTTATTTATTTATGCATAATGTCTGTGTCTCTATTACCTCTGAAAGTTTATTTTCATTCGCTACAATTTCGCTTAACAATGGACCTTGAACTTGGTCTATTTTACTACTAAAATACAGTATCTGAGCTTCAGAATTTGTCTTAACTTGGTTAATTTCTACATTTAGTTTATTTTGTTTTTTATTATTATCGGTTACCTGTTGTTCTAACCTATCACACTTGCTTTCGATTTTACCGATACTGACAACATTCTGCGATATTGCGGGATAAATTCGATCGTCGACTTCCTTGCGTAAAGCAATCAGCTGATTATTTTGTGCTTCGATTTTACGGTCTAAATCGATTAATCGTAAATCGACCTTTCTTTCCATCATTGTAGTGTTTGTTTGGAGTTTGTAAATCTTACTAGTTTGTATTGCTAGATTACTATTGAGTGTCAACAACAAACTTTGAATATCATTTAAGGAAATTGAGCTTCGATCATCTGTCTTTGCTACTGTTTCAGGATGGCGTAATATTTCTCCCGTATGTCCGTCGAAATCAGGGCTCGTTTTTTTATGTTAGCGTTTAGTGTATCTTCTGTTTCTGTGTTAAACAGTGAATCTAAATTGAGTTCTATTTCTGTGGTGTGTATTCCGCCAAGTTGGGGTGTGTCTAATTGCGTTTTGTCCATTACCTTGGTGACAGTTGTATCGCCATCTTGAATATAAGGAGTGTCTTTGTTTATCGTAACCATGGTAACTTCCGACCATAGCTTCAATTTATCTAATTGTAAATACCGTTGTGTAAGCTTGCGAATTTTCCTAAGATTGTGTTTTTTTTGTCCGACATTACAAAATTTTGAATATTATCTCGTTTATGGTATTATTCGTGCCTGAAAGTTAATGCGCCATTTTTAGCCGAATTTTCGAAGAAAATAAGAGCTATTACACTCGACCCAACTTGAAAACGGTTGGTCGGAGAAGGCTAAAATTTGGTTTCCATCCGTTTCAGACCATTTGGAGACTATACCCAAAAATCATTACTTTATATATATATATATATATATATATATATATATATAAATACACCTATCTATTTGGCGGCCGTCAAAAAGTAAGCCATTTGGCTGCCACCCTTTAGAGAAGAGTATATCCATGTTTTAACTTGCTAAATTGATTGTGAACTTCTACGGATCACTATATTATATTTTTATTAATTTATGACTCCTTTAAGATCATGTTTCAATATTGGTGCTATTTGGCAGCAGCAAGATTGCGGCGATTCGGCGCAGCGTGAATATAGGTCCCTTTTGGCTGCCATATGTGTTTGGTATGGGTACATTTAGCTGCCGGCAGTGTTGTCAAGTCGAACAGGTGTATATCTCGACTATTCGGCTGCCGGTGTCAAACCTACATAAAAGGACATTTTAAGCAACTATAAACTTTTAAAAGTGTTTTTAATTATATTTTCTTAGAAATCTTTCATAATTTTCTGGGAAAAAAGTATTTCTGTATGGCTAAATGAACTTAGCTGTGTGCTTTTCTTTAATTTAAACTTCTTGTTTGATCTCCAAAGAAACCAGCTTGTATATCTTCACTCATAATGCCCTTCCTTTTTTTTTTAATAACCTATATAGAAAATTAGTAATTAGGAACTTTTAAAATTAAAACTGCCATGTAAAAATTTGTTTATTGCTGGACAAATTAAATTGCATAAAGCATGAACAACAGGAAATAAAAAACAAAATAAGTAAGTCTAGTAATAACTAACACTTATATAATAGAAGTGATGACAAGCTCTTCTTCTTTCACTCAAAAACTCTTTTAAATTGTAGTAAGTCTTAGTTTTTAACAATGTCTTAAACCCTTTCCTTTTGAACTTGTTGGTAAATGGCTAAAAAAGGTTTTCATACTTTAAATGGTATGTCTTTTATTATTTGATATTTTGTGATTTGGTATGGCCACTTTATTTGTATTCTTCAAAATTTTTATATTGAAGTATTCTTTTAAATATTCAAAATATTTTTTGGAACAAAATATATTATAACATATAAATAGATGTAAGGGTTAATAATTAGTTTTATTTAAAGATAGTCTTGCAAGAATAATTTTGCCTTTTTTCCTGCTCGAATGGATTTCTGTTTTTGTAAAATAAATAGGTTTTGGATATTAGAATTTACGTTGCCCCAAATTATAATAGGATAGCTCAATTTAGGGGTAATTAAACAATTATACACCGATAGTAATGCAGTTTTTGTACAAAATGTCAATAACCTTCTGATAAGAAAAATATTTGATGAAATTTAATTACTCAAAGAGTTTAGATGTTCTTAAAATGTAATGTTGTTGTCTAGTTAATTGTATTATTTTGTTATATAAATTGGTCATAATATGAACAGTCACTTGCGTTTCCTTTGAAATACCCATAATACATTTTGAGGAAGCTTAAGTGTTTTCGGAGTAGATTTATGACTATTTACATTCTCTATCATTAAAGCTAAAATTTCCAGTTTAACATACTAATTTCAAAGGGGAGGAGATAAATAAATAACCTTGTTTTGTTTATAATTAATTGTAACATCCCTAGCTATGATTATATATTTTACTAACAATCTCGTAATGAATATTTATGTTTATTAAT
>JAGFPH010008042.1:18680-34171 GCA_018207615.1 Philaenus spumarius | reverse complement strand
ACTCGTTCCGCTCCCAGCGGAAAAACTAGCTTTTCTAGTTGGCACCTTAGACCTTCATGGTCTGCTTCGCTTCGCTCGTTGCATACAAACCCGGCCGTCGCGTCGGCCTCGCACCCACGTGGATTTGAGCCGGGTAATTTTATAGTATTCCACGTTTTGATCGATTTTAGGTGAACCAAGCGAGCTATAAGATCGCGTAAAAAACGAAATGTGCAGAATAATATCCTAAATTTATATTTTTAGATGAAACCCTAAACAAAGTTTAATTCTAGAACGAAAAATCTAAAAAAAATAGTTACTTCCTGTCCAAAAAAAAACGTACTTCTGGATTATTTTGGCTAACCAGCTCGTCCGAGCGACTTGGACTTGGACGACCAACGTGTGTAAAAAATGTATACCAAATCGGATGTATAATGCGTCTGTTAGAACAGATGTTGTAGGCTATATATCATTTTTAATTACTTGTTCTGGGGACCATGATTGGTGCTCATTTAATATTCCCGACCATAAGATTAACTGCAATAGCTCATCTGTCTAATGGAATGTCGCTAATAAGACACGGTTTTAAATTAGATAATACAATATCGATGTTGAGAGACAAGTATTCGTTAACAAAATATTCTTCAGTACAAAAGGCGAGACAAATTTTCTGGAATTAGTAAAACAAATCTGATAACAAACGGACGAACCGTTTGAACTAAGAGTTGACAAACAAGAGAGTTGCCAGTTTAAAAGAGGCTTACGACTTTAATGTCTGTTATGATCCGTTGCGTCGTGTGAGCTCTCAAATTTTTATAAAACCAAACGTGTAACTACCAAAGCTTCTGCATAGAGGTATACACTAACTTCAATACATTACATTTCTGAACCTCTTTTAAACTGATTCTCAAGTATATTGTGTTATTTACGTAATAATAAGTATCACATCAACAAATATGTCCAACCGAATGACCGACATCCTCAGTTGCGAAAAGGAACTCTGGATCTTTTCGGTTATGTGTCAAACTTTAAACATTTTCTAAAGAGAAACTACGAAAGGAATAGTTGTTACCTTTATTCTGGAGGCCAGTAGGCGACAATATCTTCGAGAATTTGCTTGAATAAGTCTTTTTCACGGTACTACTGGAATATCAGTTGCTTTTCTATTGCGTGTATCGCCAGGTAAAGTTCGTCATATCCGCACTATTGAGGATAAATTACATTCTCACTAGTGAGGATAAATCATCTGATTTCAACAATACAATATTGAAATAATGCCCATCTGTTTAAAACATTGTGTCGTTGTGTTTGCTTTACTTCGTGTTTAGTCGATGTACAGATGGAAGAATTACCAGAGGCTTTTAAAAAGAAAGTTACATTTCCTGATCAAAATAGCCACGACAAGTCGTTCACAATGGATGACATTTTTGAAGAAAGTGAAGATGAATCTGAATTTGGAAACTTTACGATGAAGAACACTATCTCACAAAACCAAGAAACAGTTCAAGTCCTCAACAAAATTCCTAACAAAGGAATTAACATTACAAATAATACAAACTGCACAATTAACATCCAGTTAAATACAAACTAGGTCTTTTATTATTCGTTTGAATATTATTTAAATTCTTGTTAAATATAGGCGTAATCCTATTTGTTATTCAATGAAGTAACATTTTGATTTTTTGTTTGTTTGTAGTAAATAAGAGTAAATACACGTTTCAATTTGTAATAATCATATTTTTTGCTGTTGTATCAAATAATTTTTTGCTGTAGTATTGTGAAAAATAGTCTTCAAAACTCGTGGGAAAATGTTCTTTTCAGATGCTCGTTCTCTTTAAATTGCTCGTCTACGACTCGCAATTTAAATACGACTCGCACCAGGAGAAATCACACTTTTCCCACTAGTTGTGAGATATACTATCCCATGATGACGCCGGCGCCACAAAAACTCACACAAGTAGGAATCAAGCATATAACGATGTATGCCGCACTGAACTTTGTTACGGTGTTTTGCAAGCCGCCAATTGCTTTCGACTGTTTGCGTATGTGCACCCGTTTCGTGATCGACACAATTATATTTATGAGTAACTGTGAAATGCTCATAACCATAACTTTGAACCGGTTAGGTTAGGTTAGGCTAGGAAAATGTTGAAAGTTTGCTGACACATAACCGAAAAGCGTAGGAACTATCAGAAATTAGAACTTAGTATTGCGTTTCTGACGTGAAGATTTTAATAATATGATTTAAATGTGACAGTTGTAAGAAATGTTGAAAGCAAAATAGAGAATTTGTCGTTACTTCTGGCTAAAGTTGGGGTCAACTTCTTCGCCACTTAACTCGTGTATTTTAAAAAAGAACCGAAGAATTTAATAATAATTAGTGATGCAGAAAGTACTACTTCAAATTACTTCCACATTCTTTGAATACATTTGCCTCAATTTTAAAAATATCTGTAGACTTTCACACGAATGATGTTTTGAAAGAGAAAATCAAGCACCAGCGTGAAACTCGTAAATGAGACCCTGCAGTTTACTACAAAAAAAAAAAAGCGAAGAGTGGCGTTTAGTTTTCACCCTTTTATCCAATCTCAAGAACAGACCAACTCGGAATTTTCGGGGTTTTGCCCACTCGACAGACCACAGGAAACCTACACCACGGTCAGCCCATCGTAAACAGTCATTGTTGCAAACGTTGGTACACTCGGCACACGTTACAATTGAACGTACGATACAGTCACGGTTTATTGCAGATGACCTATAATTACCTACCCGAATGACGCGATACCATTGCAAGACTCGAGTGGCCTATGAATCAACTCTGAAGAGGAAGTGAACAGTATAAACTCTGATGACACACATTGGTGGCCGTCGTACGTAATAAATGTCAGATGTACAGAAATGACGCAAGTTCGGTGCGGACATCAGATGGTTGGAAAGAGAAAATAGTTTGAATATTAGTTTAACTTCAAATAAGAAACAAACGTCTCTCTCTCTCTCTCTCAAATTTATTTGGTGGAAGAAAGGACCTGGCTATTGAAAAAATACAGGAACAAAATGTAAATTGTGTGCTGACTACACGGGAGAAATGTCAACTTTTTAACACAACTTACGAAATGAGGAAGCACGATGTCCATTTCAGAGGTATTACCAATTAAACTATACATTGTGTTAACATTAACGGGTTAAGCCTATGACGTAGGACAATCTGTTACACTTATATATCCAACTCAAATATATAAACTAGCATTGCGTTCGTGGCCTAACCGGTTAAGGCGCTAGTCTTTGGTGATGGACTCTCCTGGTTCGATTCTCGGTAAGATCAAAACATTTTCAAACTGACGGAATAGAGCGTTTCACCCGCCAGAAAATACATAACGCCGAGGTGCGCCTATGGAGTTTACACTTCAAAATTTTTCTTTCTTTTTCAACTATGGGTTGAAGAAGTCAAACGGCCTTCCAAGTTAACTCCAAAATAACGGCAAATTGATCTCTCTCTTTGTCTGAAATATTGGTTAAGTGATGAAGCATACCTAATTTTGGCATAAAATAAAGACACATTCTATCTCCATTTATCTAAGTGATGACGAGATACGGACCTAACTTTGTCCCAAAGAAAAGACAAACTCGTTCTTTCTCTCTAACAATGGGTTGAGTTGGGGAAGAGAGAACCTAAGTCCTAACTCTGGTCCAAAATAAAGACAGAGCACTATCAAGCACATGTTGTTACCTAGCGGTGGATACCTTTTGATGTGAATTAAAACATCTATCAACAGCAGTAAAACTAGCCCAAAAAAGAAGGATGACTATTGCTGGAGAGTGGTAACAAAAATTTGAAGAGGCTGGCAAAGATTTCGTTTAAAGCAATTTATGTTACTTAAGAGTGATGAGTTAAAGGTATGTTTGCTTCTGACGTGAATTATTCCCAACTTAATTGAGCGCTATACAGTTAGAATTGAAGAATAAAATGGACAACGTTATCTACTGTTGGGTGTAGAGTGGAGAGAAACGATATTCAGAGGGCGTCTAGAGAAAATAATTCGATCGCTGACGTAAGTTTAGTGAATTTCCAAAATTAACTTTTAGGCCAGTCGGTAAAGGTCAATTTAGACCAAAAGTACCAGTAATTTGCAATACGGCTGTATTTTTTTTATAAGTACCTTAAAGTATGTAGATTAACATAAAAAAAGTTTACCACTCTATCGATTTACCAAAGTCGAAAAAAAAATCGATTATCATTTTTTTCGATTATCCTTAATATTTTGAGCTGGGATGAAGATAGAGGAAAATAAAAAATACCACCGTGTAGAGGAGGTATTTTTCAACAAAAAATGTCATATGTATTTATTTCGTCCGAGCAATAGTTTGTCTGGAAAAATTCGATAATGTAGGTATGTATTTTGCAGCAGGGGAAATCACTAAAAGGGGACATCTTATTCATATATGAAGCGTTGGCTCATTCTAAATTGGCCGAATTTTAATATATCGAATTGAAACTTGACATAGGAGTTAAAATATATATTTTAAACATTTATGCTGAGTCTCAGCTTGTTATCTTAAAAATTACCCGATCTAGAGCCACTTGACTTATTAATGGGTTTCTTGATTTTAGGAGTACCGGACCCACCAATTCATTTTAAACAGCTCCAGTTTAGAAAATTTTCAAAATATCAACCTGAAAGTTTTTTTACAAGTTAAATATATAGATTCAAATAAGATCAAGGAGTATAAACCTTTTTTGTTATTTACTTTTCAAAGCACAAGTAACTTAAAAAAGTATAATTTTAGACCTTTATAGATTTTTCATCAAAACGCTTGAGTTAATCGGTTGCAGATTAGTCATTTTTTTAAATATAGTTTTTAAAATAAGTGTAGCAAAAAAACAATTGTGTTTTTAACTTCTGTACCAATTTTTAAATCGATATGTTCAAAAATGTCGAAAATGGAGTCGTTGAATCCAAAAGTGTTATAGTTAAAACGAGATAGGTAAAACAGAAGACTATTTTCAAGCGCCTCGTTTTTAAAAATAACAAGAAAAAAATCGTTCATACTTACTAAGAATATTTATACTGGTGTACTCAACTTGTAAAACAAATTTGGTGTTGATATTCCAAAAATTGACGAAACTGGAATAGATTGAAATTAGTTCGTGAGTCCGGTACTAGTAAAATCGATAATCGAAATCGACTCCTAGATCGGGTAATTTTCAAGATAACAAGCTGAGACTCAGCATAAATGTTTAAAATATATATTTTAACCCCTATGTCAAGTTTCAATTCGATATATTAAAATTCCGCCAATTTAGAATGAGCCAACGCTTCATATATGAATAAGATGTCCCCTTTTAGTGATTTCCCCTGCTGAAAAATACATACCTGCATTATCGAATTGTTTCCAGACAAACCATTGCTCGGACGAAATAAATACATACGTCCTTTTTTGTTGAAAAATACCTCCCCTACACGGTGGTATTTTTTATTTTCCTCTATCTTCATCCCAGCTCGAAATATTAAGGATAATCGAAAAAAAAAATGATAATCGATTTTTTTTTCGACTTTGGGAAATCGATAGACTGGTAAACTTTTTTTATGTTAATCTACATACTTTAATGTACTTATAAACAAAAATTCAGCCGTATTGCAAATTACTGGTAGTTGTAACCTATACCGACTGGGCTATTTATATTTTTGGCGTTCCAACCAACAATTTGGGAAACTGGTCTACGCACGAAGGCGCGAGTAAGAAATATATTAGTAGTATTTGATTGCACCTGAGCATCCAGCTTCGACTCACGCCATGCTTCGTTCCACTCGTAGCGGAAAACTGGCTTTACGAGTTTGCACCTCGATTTTGTGGCCTTGGGTTATGGACTGCTTCGTTTTACTCGGCCGTCTGCCTCGGACCACGTTAAACTCTCCCACATGGATTTGAACCGGGTAGTTCTAAGGTAGTGTACGTTTTTTATCGATTTCGGGGGAACCAAGCGAGCTATGAGGTCGTGTAAAAAAACAAAATGCGCAGAATAATAGGGCTTATAGCCTACTTATTTTTTTTAGATAAACCGTAAAAAATTTCATTCTGGTACGAAAAATCTAAACAAATAGTTACTTCCAGCAAAAATATCCGTGCTCCCAGTTGTTGGATTTTTTCTAACGAACTCGTCGAACGACTTAAGCAACCGACTCGTGTACCAAATTTGGTTCAAATCAAGCATAAAATGCGGCCGTTAAAGTGCGAACACATTTTTAATTAGACCCCGAAATGTGTTCTGGGACCATGATCGCATTTCCAAAATTAAGTTTATGGGAATATGTTTTAGGGTTTCAACCAACAATTTGGGAAATAGGTCTATTCACGACGGTGCTGAATACCTGCAAAATGGTTCGCACCGCATTCCGCATATTGGGAGTATCTTCAATACAAAAAGCATTGCGTGCTTCGCACGCCATTCGGAATATTTGAAGTAGCCTATCATCTACACATAAAACATTGCGTGCTTCGCACGCCAACCCCCGTGTTGGGTGTATCTTCATACACAATGCATTGCGTGCTTCGCACGCCAACCCTACGGTAGAATAGAATAGAATAGAATAAATGTATTACAACACAATTTTACAAACAAACAAAAGAAATACATAATAGAACCGTGTTGTAAAAGCAACCCCAACAGGTAAAAAACCCAATTACGGGGGCGCCATCTATACAAAAATAAAATACGTCATGCCTAAATTAATTAAAACTATGAAACAAATAACTAAACAAAACAACCAAATACATAATCAAACACATTATATACAAATAAACAATAATAATGAAAACATAAAAACTAACATATTATACCTAGCTGTTGAGTCCCATCAAAACTTGCAAACCCACAGTCAGCGCTGGTTTAATGCAGACAAAGTCTCCCTGCGGAACCTCGACAAACCCCAGGAAACATCCACCTTGTGAGCGACCAAATTGTACAGAGCAATTGACGAGATCAGCTGCGACGACGCATGAGCATGGGTTCTAATGCGCTCCTGGTAAAGTGGTCGTCTGATTCTCATCCCATAAGGTGGAACACACCAGCATATCTGTCTTAGGCTCTCAGGATCCTCAATCATGCCACACATAACTCCTCTCAAGAAACACAACCTCAACAAATTTCTCCTAACTGCCAACGAATTAACTTCAAATGCACTCAAAAATTCCCTATATCTTATTGTCCAAATTTGCTGGTTATTAAATCCAAATTTTTTATAAAATAACACACGCAAAAATCTTTTCTGAACTTTTTCTATCATATTTACATAGTATTTTGTTGATGGGGACCAAACAATACAGGCAAATTCCAGCCCTGATCTAACTAGACTATTAAATAAAACTTTCATAACGACAATATTATTAAAATCCCTCCCCAACCGACAAATAAAACCCAAGGTGGAATAAGCTCTCTTTACTATATTAACAATATGACAACTAAAAGATAAATCTTGTGACATAAGAACCCCCAAATCATTAAAGCTAGTAACTCTGTTCAATAATTGCATATCAAAGTTATAATTGTTAATTAAAGGCTGTAATACTCTATAATATGACATGACGCAACATTTTTTAATATTAAGAAGAAGTTTATTATTTTCACACCAAACAGATAATCTAACTAAATTTTCTTGCAAAATTTGACAATCATAACAAGTTTTAATATTTTTAAAAATTTTCAAATCGTCAGCGTACATTAAATATTCACAATTATCGAAACACGAAGTTATATCATTAATGAAGATATTAAACAATAAAGGTCCCAAATTACTGCCCTGAGGAACACCGGACCCCGTTAAAAATCTATTTGATTTAAAACCAGAATATCGGTAGAGTCCACCACATGGCTTTGAACCGGGTACTTCTATGGTATTTTACGTTTTGATCGATTTTGGGGGAACCAACCGAGCTGTAAGGTCGCGTAAAAAAACAAAATGTGCAGAATAACATCCTACATTTACATTTGTAGAAATCAAAAACAAATTCATTCTCGTAGGAAGAATCTAAAAAAAAGTTACTTTCGGTCAAAAAACGTGCTTCCGATTGTTGGATTTTTTTTGGCTAACGAACTCGTCCGACCGACGTAGACAACCAACATGTGTACCGAATTTGAACCAAATCGGACTTAAAATCCGGCCGCTAGAACACGAACACATATATACATATATGATTTTTAATGACGCCCCAAAACGTGTTCTGGGGACCATGTTTTTGCTCATTAACTACTCCCGAACTTGGGTCTCACCATAAGGGTCACTGCAACAGCACATATTTTCTATGGAAATTCGCTAAAAAGCTCGACTTACAAAGAAGTTTCGCGAAATACAGGATTGGAAAGTAAGTGTATAACATGAAAAACAATAAACAAAAAGTAGCTGTAATTATGTTTTTCTTTCAAGTACAAGCAAGCACCGAGTCTAGCCTTGGTACGAAATGCATGTATCTAATTAATAATATCCCTTTACCGTACAAGTTTTAATTGAATCGCAAAATCTCCATAAAACAAGTGAAATAGGCCTACACTACAATTAGTTTTTCTGTAAAATGCATTTCGATCGTATCTCGCGTATTTACACGGCGAAGGCGGTTCTATGGGAAACTAAATCTTTTTTCGCCGTCGGATATTATGCCGTCAAAATGTAAATAAAGTTACGCGATTAACAAAGAGTGAATCACCCGAGTGTGCAACGCCGTTAGTCATAGCTATTGTTTGAAATTTAAATGCAAACAGAAGGCATGTGCATGATTAATAACTCGAATGCTTCAGAATTATACTTGAATTCAATGACAAACGCGGGGTTTCAGTTGATAAACCAGACAAAGGATGTGTCGAGCGTTGCTATCTTGAGGTGACCAAGAATTTGATAAGGTTGTTCTCTTCCTTGTAGCCTATTTGCCAAGGGCAGAGGAAACTGCAATCGTTGCGCGCTTCTAAACAATGAACTGTAAAGTAGATATTGTTATATCTAGACGCCAATCCCCGTATTGGGAGTATTTTCAACGCACAATGCATTGCGTGCTTCGGACGCCCACCCCAGTATTGGGAGTGTTTTCCATACACAATGCAGTGCGTGCTTCGCACGCCAATCCCCGTATTGGGAGTGTTTTTAATACACAATGCATTGCGTGCTTCGCACGCCAATCCCCGTGTTGTGAGTGTTTTCAATACACAATGCATTGCGTGCTTCGCACGCCAACCCCAGTATTGCGAGTGTTTTCAATACACAATGCATTGCGTGCTTCGCACGCCAATCCCAGTATTGGGAGTATTCTCAATACACAATGCATTGCGTGCTTCACATGCCAACCCACGTATTGGAAGAATATTCAATACATAATGCATTGCGTGCTTCGCACGCCAACCCCCGTATTGGGAGAATTTCCAATACACAATGCATTGCGTGTTTCGCACGCCAACCCCCGTATTGGGAGCGTTTTCAATACACAATGCAGTGCGTACTTCGCATGCCAACCCCCGTATTGTGAGTGTTTTCAATACACAATGCATTGCGTGCTTCATACGCCAACCCACGTATTGGGAGAATTTTCAATACATAATGCATTGCGTGCTTCGCACGCCAATCGCCGTATTGGGAGTGTTTTCAATACACAATGCATTGCGTGCTTCGCACGCCAACCCCAGTAGTATGTTTTCAACACACAATGCATTGCGTGCTTCGCACGCCAATCCCCGTATTGTGAGTGTTTTCAATACACAATGCATTGCGTGCTTCATACGCCAACCCACGTATTGGGAGAATTTTCAATACATAATGCATTGCGTGCTTCGCACGCCATTCGCCGTATTGGGAGTGTTTTCAACACACAATGCATTGCGTGCTTCGCACGCCAATCCCCGTATTGTGAGTGTTTTCAATACACAATGCATTGCATGCTTCGCACGCCAACCTCTGTGTTAGGAGTGTTTTCAATACACCGTGCATTGCGTGCTTCGCACGCCAACTCTCGTACTGGGAGTGTTGTCAATACACAATGCAATGCGTGTTTCGCACGCCGACCCACATATTGGGAGAATTTTCAATACACAATGCATTGCGTGCTTCGCACGCCAACCCCCGTGTTGGGAGTGTATTCAACACACAATGCATTGCGTGCTTCGCACGCCGACCCACGTATTGGGAGAATTTCCAATACACAATGCATTGCGTGCTTTGCACACCAATTTTAAGCCTCTGTGCTATGGACGCACGTGTGCATCCGATTTAAAATATTAGTGATTATTACGTGGAAAGGTTCAAAAGTAAAAAAATAAGGTAATTTCTACTCGTTTAGGCTATAAATATGAAAAATAAAAGGTCAGCTCCTTGCATAGGAAGAACGAAATTTGCGTAGCAGTGAACGTGTTAACGTGAATAATTACAGTAAAAATTTAAGGATACCAAAGGAAAAGTGTTTTGTAAAAAAAAAAATAGACCACACTTTGAATAATTCGGTGCTAATAATGAGCGAATTTCCAAAATTGAGTTTATTATATGTTTTAGGGTTTCAATTATTTGGGGAATTGGTCCACTCACGAAGGCGCTGAATAGCTGCCTCGATGTTCGAAATATATTAGTTAAGTTTGTCTGCACCTCAGCCTCTAGCATCTGATTCGTTCTGATCGCAGCGAAAAACTTTATGATACTTTTATGGTATTTTACGTTTTGATCGATTTTGAACGAACCAGACGGGCTATAAGGTCGTGTAAAAATACAAAATGTGCAGAATTATCTATATTAATTTTTTTATATAAATCCTCAAAAAGTTTCATTATATTATGAAAAATGTCTGGTTGGTTAAGTGGCGTATTTTTATACCAGTGCATCTAAATCATATCACGTTATATTTGCTCTTCGTGAAGGGTTGCTCCAGTTAAGGTGGGGAATGTTATTTTGCCTCAGTCCGAATGCGTTAAGTATCTTGGATTTTACTTTGATCGTCGTTTAACTTGGAAAAAGCATGCCAAGAACAAAAAAATGTGATCAACAGTCGTTTCAGAAACCTACTTTGGCTCCTGGGTAGACAATAATCCCCTGTACTATTGTTTAATCCTCAAACCTATTTGGGCTTATGGCACTGTAAGCAAGTGCACTATACAATGTGTTACACCACATTACCTTCTGCGGCTCACAAATTATCAAACGGTCTCGTGGATCGAGAGAGAAAATGTTAAAGCACGCAATGGTGCGGATGGTTTCTGGTTACTCAAAGAAACTACAACACTAAACGGCTATACAAAATTTTACCCCTAATACTTCATTATCGTATGATAATGAAAACGTATCAATAACACAAGACTACTAAGGTTATATTAAAAGCAAACGAAGACGTATTAAAATGGACTTACAGAAGTCCAACCAGAAACTATCCACAAAAAAAATTAATTAAAAATAAACAAAAGTTACGTTATTAAAAGAATTTGTGACAAAAGGTTATTTAAAGGAGCGGTTTACTTTCCATCGGCGAAGATGGTGGATTTTTGGCAGAGTGTAAGGGCATTCAATTTTGTGGATGACTTGTGAAATAGCTGGACAGAAAGATGTAAGAAAGATTGATAAATAAAAATAAGATAATAGTCTATAATTTTAGCAAACAAACGGATTTTGTGGTTTTTTGTTTTGTTTTTCGGCTGAAGGCCTTGTACAAAAGTGTGATTATTTACTATTTATTTTTGTTTAAACTCTGATGACGGCTAAGTTTCGAAACCATAACCAAATTTTGATTGTGTTGCATAACCACGCTCTGCTACCAGTTTATGAGGTTGTTTCCTTCCAAAGGTAAAAACAGGATCGATTGTGTAGGCAACGCTTCGACCAAAGTCGACGCTGTGATTGTATTTGAAAGAGTGTAGGTAATCGGAGCGGACCCAGTTTTTGCTCTCGCTCTAGCGATTCCACTTGGCAGATCCATTCTAATAATTTCCGGATGAGCTGAACTCCAGATTCCAGGTTCACCGTTTTTTGTGAGCAGGGGCATCGAGCAACAGGCAATATCACCGACTGACATCTCATTTTTAGTTAGTAATATTAAACGATCCACGATTGGCTTGAAATAATCTTCGAAACGATGTGGTGCCGCTTCATCCCATACTTTCAACATAGTCGTAATTAGCAAGAATTGCAAACTAGGAAAGTCGGTAGGGGTAAATTTAGACCAAAAGTTCCAGTAATTTACAATACGGCTGATTTTTTTTATAAGTACATTAACGTATGTAGATTAACATACAAAAATATTTACCAGTCTATCGATTTCCCAAAATCGAAAAAAATCGATTATCATTTTTTTTTCGATTATCCTTAATATTTCAAGCTGGGATGAAGATAGAGAAAAATAAAAAAAATACCACCGTGTAGGGGAGGTATTTCTCAACAAAAAAGGTTATATGTATTTATTTCGTCTGAGCAATGGTTTGTCTGGAAAAAATTCGATAATGCAGGTATGTATTTTGCTGCAGGGGAAATGACTAAAATAGGAAATCTTATTAATATATGAAGCGTTGGCTCATTCTAAATTGGCCGAATTTTAATATATCGAATTGAAACTTGACATAGGAGTTAAAATATATATTTTAAATATTTATGCTGAGTCTCAGCTTGTTATCTTGAAAATTACCCCATCTAGAGCCACTTGACTTATTAATGGGTTTCTCGATTTTAGGAGTACCGGACCCACCAATTTATTTTAAACAGCTCCAGTTTCGTCAATTTTTTGAATATCAACATCAAATTTGTTTTACAAGTTCAGTACACCAGCATAAATATTCTTAGTAAGTATGAACGATTTTTGTCATGCTATTTTTAAAAACGAGGCGCTTGAAAATAGTCTTCTGTTTTACCTATCTCGTTTTAACTATAACACCTTTGGATTCAACGACTCCATTTTCGACATTTTTGAACATATCGATTTAAAAATTGGTACATAAGTTAAAAACACAATTGTTTTTGCTATACTTATTTTAAAAACTATATTTAAAAAATTGGCTAATCTGCAGCCGATTACCTCAAGCGTTTTGATGAAAAATCTAAAAAGGTCTAAAATTATACTTTTTTAAGTTACTTGTGCTTTGAAAAGTAAATAATAAAAAAAGGTTTATACTCCTTTATATTGTTTGAATCTATATTTTTTACTTGTAAAAAAAATTTCAGGTTGATATTTTAAAAAGTTTTCAACTGGAGCTGTTTAAAATGAATTGGTGGGTCCGGTACTCCTAAAATCGATAATCGACTCCTAGATCGGGTCATTTTCAAGATAAAAAGCTGAGACTCAGCATAAGTGTTAAAAATATATATTTTAACTCCTACGTCAAATTACAATTCGATATATTAAAATTCGGCCAATTTAGAATGAGCCAAAGCTTCATATATGAATAAGATGTCCCCTTTTAGTGATTTCCCCTGCTGCATAATACATACTTGCATTATCTAATTTTTTCCAGACAAACCATTACTCGGACGAAATAAATACATATGACCTTTTTTGTTGAAAAATACCTCCCCTACACGGTGGTATTTTCATTTTTCTCTATCTTCTTTCCAGCTCGAAATATTAAGGATAATCGAAAAAAAAATAATAATCGATCTTTTTTTTCGACTTTGGGAAATCGATAGACTGGTAAACTTTTTTTACGTTATTCTACATACTTTAAGGTACTTATAAAAAAAAAAAATCAGCCGTATTGCTAATTACTGGTATTTGTAACCTATACCGACTGGGCTAAACATCAGAGTTCGATCAATCTCAGCACGTTTCAAACGTACCTTATCCAAACGGTTTGTGCGCCTCTACATATTCGTCCTAACCGTTGTAAATACTGCTCCGTGGTTGTCGTGGTAAGTTATAAACAATTCCAAGTCCAAACCTCGAGGAAGTGCAAAGATAGATTTGCCCGGTTGTATATGTAATTTGGTAATTACGTTCGGCATTATATCTGTACCTGAGTTAAAGATAATGACAGCAAATGTACATACAATATTGCTGGTTTACTGTGTTGGTATAGGATTCCGGGTCAAACAAACTAATTATTGAACATAACTTAACTTATCCTTTATCCGCTTGTTTGGAAAGTTACACCAGCCGATAGGGAATCAAAAGGGCTACAAAAAAGGGGTCTTGACAATTTTTGTCAGAATGTACGGTTTTTGAGTAATTTAGGTTTGAAATTTTCAAACAGTCGCCATTTGTAAACTCATGATTGGATTAAATCTCTTATTATTTTCTTGAGATATATCATTGTTAGGTTATACTACATGTCAAGTTTGAACTCAATCAGTCAAACCGTTCTCTAAATAAGAATTAGTTTGTACAAAAAACAAAATGGCGGATATCTAGAAAACGAAGCATTTTCGGGTCTGTGTTTACATGAACTTTTTTTATAATTTTGACCCATAGAACCATTCTCCGAAGTTTGGCGCTTTACTTATGAAACACTCTGTATACACGCTAAAACTTATCTTTCTGTTTGCGTCGGGGGGAAAAGGATTTATAAAGAAAAGGATACTCTGCCGTGACCATACTGCAATTTATTTCAATACTCCATTTTAATACTCCACAAATAAATCAACCGCGAATACCAATATTCCATTATATTTGCAATTTCGCGTTCCAAAAGGACTCTGATATCAAACTAGGAAGAATTTGTGATGTTTTTATCCACTCCAGATTTGTCGGAACCGCTGACCAGGCCTTTCTCCTGTGGCCGCGTTACACTCCCTTCAAGGCCTTCCACTTTTGTAACATACAAACCCGTTTCCACTGAACGTAGGCCTATCCTAGATTTGCAGAACTAAAAATAGCAAGCATAACCAACTGAACAAATACTAGTTTACTTCGGCTTTTGTGCTTGCGAAACTGTCTGTCCGAACGCGTGAACTGAATTCTATTTTAAGACATACCAAACGAACCTATAAACTCCCTTATTAGTCAATCTGTTGGTCTTATTTCGGTTGAAAATGGAAACATTCTTGAGGCGGTAAATGTTCTGCAGATATCTATATAGATAAAAATGTAAATGTGAGTTTGTTCAAAATCGATAATCTCCGAAATCTTCACCAATTGCTTTGAAATTTCGACACAAACTTTCATTTTAATACGAGCGTGTTTTTATACACTTTTTGAAAAACTGCAGCATCTATTGGACCATAAAAACAACAAAAAATATACTCAATAATCAACAAAAATATAAGCGCCATCTATATATATATAAAAGCCAAAACCCACTGACTCACTGACCCACTCATCACGATTTCTAAAAAACTACCGAACGGATTGGAATGAAATTTGGTATGTAGCTTCCTCTAGGGCCATAGGTGCTCACTAAGACAGGGTTTGAAAAAATTTGAAATTTTAGGAGGGTTTGGGGGGATCAAAGTTATTAAAAATTGACTTCTTCAAAACTACCGAATGGATTTGAATGAAATTTGGTATGTAGCTTCCTCTAGGGCCATAGGTGCTCAGTAAGAAAGGGTTTGAAAAAATTTGAAATTTTAGGGGGG
>JAGFPH010008042.1:0-18280 GCA_018207615.1 Philaenus spumarius | reverse complement strand
GGGGGGGGGGGATCAAAGATATTAAAAAACGACTTCTTCAAAACTACGGAATGGATCGGAATGAAATTTGGTATGTAGCTTCCTCTAGGGCCATAGGTGCTTACTAAGAAAGGGTTTGAAAAAATTCGAAATTTTTGGGGGGTTTGGGGATCAAAGTTATTAAATCACGATTTCTTCAAAACTACCGAACGGATTGGAATGAAATTTGGTATGTAGCTTCCTCACTTTTGGTATGTACATAGGTGCTGACTAAGGGTATGAAAATTTTTGGAAATTTTAGGAGGGGTTTGGGGGGATCAAAGTTACTAAAATCATAATTTAAGATCTTTTATTATTATGACAATAGTGCTTTAATTATTTAAGATCTATATATATAAAAGCCAAATACCACTCACTGACTGAACACTTAAAATGAATACAATTACGTTAAAAAGACTGAAAATACCAACCACCACGGGCAACGCCGTACGGGTCAGCTAGTTTACATATATATTTATTGACTATAATAATAACAGTAGTCAGCTGTTTCCTATAATATTTCCACTATCAGCTGATTACAAACTTGAAACAATTATTTGTATATCCAACTTTTAAGATTGGTTTTTGTGAACAACGCTATCACTGTTGAAGTACAAACAACACACACTAATTACACTAATATTTTAAAGAGGTAAAATTTGTTTGTTTGTATGTAGGGGGTAAACTCCGTAACTACTGAACCAATTGAAATTTGTTTAATAAAAAGCTACACTATCCCTGAGTAACTTAGGCTAGAATTCATATTGATAAAAACAGTTTTTATTTCAATATTTGTAGTCGGAACAAATTCACAGGATCAAGTTGGGCGTTAAAACTCATAGCGTCTAACAGCTGCAATATACGAATAAATAAGCAACATTATGAAAAACTAAAAAACGGCAGTTGAAAAATGAAACTTATAGCATTCAAAACGTAGCTACTCTGCAAAGATCTGCACGAAAACATAAATTATGTGTGTACGTTGCCGTTAAGGCCGGTAAAATAAATTGAACATAATTATAGGTTAGGCCTAGACTGATGATCCAAAACATATATTTCTCGTGTTTACGTTCGTTACCATAGCAACCAATCGAATACAATAACAGGTAAAACAGTTGGTTCGGATGTCCAGCGTAGTACAAAATAATATTTTAAGCTAGGCCTAGACTGAACCAACACGCGTTTCAACACTCACAAACCAATAAAAACTTGCGTTATGGAATTTTAAAACAAGAAACAACTATGTTACATTCTAATTGAAAATAAATTAGACGAATTATAATATAACTAGGGGCTCTGCCCCTGGACGCTTCGCGTCCCAACCGCGCATCGGCCTTCGGCCTCAGATGGCTGCTTCGCTTCGCTCGCAGTTGGAAAATCGCTAAAGAATCTCGTTAATCTTTGGCTCGTTTGTACATAGGTGACCGAGCACAAATCAGCTGTTTTATTTGGCAGCTGACTCAAACTCATTAAACATTATCTCCTTTAGATTAACATGGGAAATTTGATGGATTGTTTGGCGGAGCTCCTTCTCGGGTAAATAGCGGCTAAAGGGATGATTGGATCTTGAATCTGACAGAAAACCTCTTCTTTGAAATTTAATTTTCTACAACTTTTGTATTTAAAATTTTTTGCCATCTCTTACCGTTTTCTTACTAAATGCGTTCAAAGTGAGAAAATTAAGAAATACAAAAAATCTAAAATATCTTTCCCGCCCAAAAAGTACTTGCAAAATTAAAAAATGTTAAATTCTGGTAATTTTCCCAGAAGTTTCTCGTCGAGAGCTTTAATTCAAGTATAAGGTTGAGGGGGGTCCGATTACGGGAAGTGCCTAATAATTAATGTCAATGAATCAGTGTTACCGTCTAGCTTTATATAAGTAGATGGTAGGCAGACGTGAGTTGATCGAATTTACAAAATTTAATTTATATGTTTTAGGGTTTCAACCAACTATTTGGGAAATTAGTATACACACGAAAGCGCTGAATAGCCGTCTGTTTTACGAAATATGTTAGTTGAATTTGTTTCCACCCCAACATACAGGCCCGACTAACGGCAGCTTCGTTGCGCTTGCATCGGAAAAACTCGCTTGCATCTCGATCTTGCAGAATTTGGTAAAAACTACCGTTTGCTTTTACGGTATTTTTCGTTTTGATCGGTTTTGGGGGAACCTGACGGGCTACAAGATCGTGTAAAAAGAACAAAATGTGCGGAATAATACCCTACGCTTATTTTTGTAAATAAACCATCAAAAACGTTTCATTCTAGTAAAGAAACAGGTAAGTTAGTGTAGAATTTAAGTTTTCACAGCTTCAAAACGCCATGTAAATTTCGCCAATCTATATATGTAAAAGCGAAATACCATTCACTCACTCATCACGATTTCTCAAAAACTACTGAACGGATTGAAATGAAATTTGGTATGTAGCTTCCTCTAGGGCCATAGGTGCTCACTAAGAAAGGGTTTGAAAAAATTGGAAATTTTAGGAGGGGTTTGGGGGGATCAAAGTTACTAAAATCATAATTTCACATCTTTTATTATTGTGACAATAGTGCTTTTATTACTTGAGATCTATATATATAAAAGCCAAATACCACTCACTGACTGAACACTTAAAAGGATTACAATTACGTTAAAAAGACTGAAAATACCAACCACCACGGGCAACGCCGTACGGGTCAGCTAGTGTATTTATAAAATAAAAGGAAAGGAACACAAGGGATATATTTGAAAACTGAAAAACACGTAATTTTGAGGTTGATAGGTTACCTAAAAAATGTGTAATATATTAATATTTTAGTACTTTATTCTTTTTTGAAAATCTTTGTCAAAGTTTACAACATGTTGAAGATTCGTCAAAGTTTGATAAACGAATCAGTTTGCCGCAGAATCGTCAAATTTCTTTGATGGAAAATCTTTAATACATGCACTTAAGGGGGCGCTTTCCTGCCCGCCATATTGAATCTGATTCCCATAAGAGCAATGCTACAGAATAAGTAATTTTTTCCCGTTAATTCGTGGAATAAATTAAAAAATTTGGTTTCATTTTGAAGTACTGTCATATGCGGATGTTGATTGCCGAATACATTTTCAGAAACCGTTTTATTGTTTTCATAAACGTATGATATAAATAGTAAAAAATAGTAAACTTTATAAATTTTTTACTCAGTTGCAAAAAGAGATATTGCAAAAATCCTTAGCAATCAACACCCACAATCTATTTTACTTTAAGAAAGAAAATACAGCTTTCGTTTTATAACAAAAACAGCACACAAATATGCTCAATAGTGAAGGTATGTTTTGGTTATTTAACATTGAAATTGGTACCCAATATCGTAGTTTTGAATGTGGAGAGCCAAGCCTTAAGTAGTAAAATATTTCAGTCAAAGAACCTATAGCATTTATCGATTATCATACTTCCAACCTCGCCCATTGGACACATTCTCGATTTCCCCTCCCTTATCTAATTTTGTATCATAACGACCGACCCGTCCCGTAATAACGCGGCAATAGAAAAACAAAAGCGAAATAAATACCTTTCCCAGGTACTACGGGTAATGAGCCTATAAACTAGAATGCCCATGATAGCCGGTGAAGTTAAGAATGCCGGGACAAGGCGATTTGGGAGCTCATTCACCTCTCGCCGGAGATATGGGGACACGGCTAATCCATTACGTTGAAAGGAGCCGGCCGGAGGTGCAATATTTTACCCTTACCTATAAAACACGCATTATCTTTATTTCTACTTACTATTAACACGGGGTTTCGGCGGGCTCTTTCTACGGAATCCAGAAGCATTAGTGACGGTATCGAATTTGTTATTTCAGAAGCTAAACTTCTCCGACTGGTTATACTTCGCACGTTTCCGATCCTTGTCGGCTATTAGCGAATATTTCTGTCATTCAGATCGATCCTACTATCCAGGATACTTTGACACTGTCAATTAACATTCTCACGTGTATAGTTGGACGTCTATATAATACTCGGCGGACCCGTTGTTTGACGGAATCTTTTCAAATAGCATATATCTTCGCCAAACTAAAGTGGATGTTTTTGGTGCAAGATCG
This sequence comes from Philaenus spumarius, assembly GCA_018207615.1. Classification (NCBI taxonomy): domain Eukaryota; kingdom Metazoa; phylum Arthropoda; class Insecta; order Hemiptera; family Aphrophoridae; genus Philaenus; species Philaenus spumarius. The sequence continues at coordinate 14,194 of JAGFPH010008042.1, read as the reverse complement.
TGGTTTTATAAAAAAAGCACGAGAAAGCACTTTAGGTACAAGGTTATGTACGATACTCTTTATCATACACTCACTAAATGTGTTCGTTAATTTAATCTAAGTATATATTTATATACTCAAATCAAGTAATAGCGGTAGACGTTAACAAATAGAAAATGTAACGCGTAACGAAAAAAAAAGTGTTATTAATTGGTTGCTATGGCAATGACAAATATAAAATACGAGTAACGAAAAAGCGTTACCAAATTGGTTGCCATGGCAATGCATTTAAATATATTGAAGAAACATGTGTTTTGGTTCATCAATTTAAATTAAGGGTCTTCTATACCTTGCGAAAAACAGCAAAAATATGCACTTCGTACTATCGTTTTTCGGACGCCGTTTTTCAACCTAAAACATCTTAAATTGTTCTTAAAGGCTTTGCGCTTTTGTCTTATATCTCATAATTGAAAGAAATCGACGGCAACTCATTTTAATCAACAGTTTAACTGAGTAAAAATCGATTACTTTTAACGCATTTTTTGGGAGTTTTAAGCAATAATTTCCATATTTTAAGCTAACACGTAAAAAATATAAAGCCTTCTTTATAACTTAAAGTAGTTTCCCAGATTATTAATTATTTACAAATAGAATCCGAAACACGTTATTGCGATTGCATGTTTCAACGATTTTGCGGCTTTAGCCAGACCTTTCGTATTGAAATCATACGGCACACTCGGGAGTTTTCTTCAAGGTAAAGAAGAGCCTTAAGAGACGATCGGTTTCGTCCGGCGAAGTTCAGATATTATCGCCAAGCGCTGAAATACATTCAATAAACATAAAATGTTACTAGATGAGGAAACTAAGATTAAGGGATCAAGAAATTCTGTAGGACATAGCCTAGAAACAGATAATGATGCTTCTAGTGCAGGTTGTTTTATTTGTGGTGATAAAAGCCACTATGCTGCTCAGTGTACTAAACGGGTTGGACCTAGTAATGTTAGGGGAAGATCAAACCATTTCAATCGAGGGCGATTTCAGGGAAATCGTAGGCTACTGGTAATAATAACTACACGGTTAGGCCTAATGAAAGGGCAAATGTATCCCACGATGATCAAATTATATTCATAGCATTAGAGGAAAATAGGTCTAGTATGGCCTACATTGTGAATCTACAAATGTTTTTAGCCTAGATTCAGGGGCAAGTTGTCATTTAGTTAAGCAAGAACTAGAACCTTACATGTCAGACATAAAATTGTTAAAGCATAATGTTAACATTCATGTTGCTAATGGTCAAGTTACGTGTAGCAATAAAATAGGAACTATAATGTAATAGTATATGACGTTTATTATTATATTTATTATATGTTTTCTCAGCAAATAGCCCCACGTTGTGGAAGCCAAAATTGTAATATTAAATTGATTTTAATTATTGAATATATTAAAAGAATAGAAAGCCTTCTATTATATACTTTCTTGTTAATATCTATTTCAAACTTCTACAATAACTCACTCTGTATGGTTAACAAAATTTGTATTTTATTAAGTTTAAAATACTTCTTCCTTACACAATATATTTTTCAAGTTTATCAGAGCACTGAAACAATAGTGTCTTATTTGCTGTATAGGCTTAATATAACTAATGACTATACAAAATTTTGATTTATATTCTCTCTATCTCGGGTTAAAGAGTACCTGGCTAGTTAAATATGGGTTTGTGAAAATTGGTTGAATATTACCTAGGCTGCAGATTCTACTATATACTGCTATAAACAGGTTTATTTGTTATAGCTCTGGTGTTTAACTTTAGTTTCTTTCTATTGAATGTTCAAAACTCTTTAAATCAGTTCAGTTCTTCTTATTAATTTTGTTTTAATTACTGCACATCAAAATACGACTGTACTATATGGCTATTCAGAAGGGACTGTAAAAAAACCTATAATATTTAAACAACTACCGCTCAAATAATCGTTACGGCCATTTATAGTTTAACTCCATAACTTCTGTTAGCAGTGTTCATTTGTTTAGTATGTATGTAAGCGTGTTTTTATTAAATATAACGAACTTTACAATTACCTTTATATTTTATGTCCTTGGTATCACTTTTAATTACCGGTATATTAAATGTTTATTTCACTTTGAATTGTTAATAAAGTCCAAAATATCCATTTTATATTTTCATATAATAGTATCGTATTTGTAGTCACAACTCAGCTGTTTTGAAATCTGCTCTTTCTATTGCGTTCACAGTTTAAACAACGGCACTCATCTCTGCCGTAAATTGAATGTATTACGTACGTAATTATATTTTAGGTTATCGAAACACACTAACGTTCTTTTATAATTTTACAACTAATCATTTATAATTTAAATTATACACAATGCTTCTACTTAATTTACAATCTTATTTACACTAAAACTAACTTAATCTACATCGGTTAAAGACAATGATTTTGTTCTTACTTGCCTCTGTTTTTTATGGGCTAAATTGATGATTAAAATTTGATTTATTTATATTATACGGTAAGTTTAATTTAATTTAGCTTAAGCTTATTATCATTTGTGTATTTACTGTGATTTAATTTACTCATTCAAAATCCCGAAGTTACTTTATTAAGATATTAATTTTTACTGCTCTAGGCTAGGCTATATAGGTAGGTAGGCCTATACTGAATCTTACATTTAATTGTTTTTGTTTGTTAACCAGGACTCTTTAACTTTGAAATATGTTTGAATTTACTTAGATATATACAAAATGGTGTAGAACATTAAATGTAATATGTCAAAACAAGGACATCGGTGTAGAAGCGTTGATTTTTCCTAATCTTAACAAAAAATCTTTTAGCAATAAGCAAGCTCACAGAAAAGGGGTTTAGAATTGTTATCGATAACGATAAAATGACGATTAAGTCTAAGAACAACACAATATATTTTGTTCATGCGATAGAGGCCTATACACTCTCAAGTTTCAACCAATAGGCCTCGAGTTTCTTATTTGGGTTGCCTAAAATTTATAAAAGAGTAAGGTTAACATAATTATACAACAATGCTTTATGATTATATTCTTGTAACTATGGAAATTCTATTCACAAATTAACTACACATACACAATACATTTATGCACTAAACCATGTTTTCTAATAAAATTAGAAAAGTTTTCCGTTTTATAGTTCAAATGAACAACAATATTTTTTATTTACAATATTTGTATAATGCATTAAGGGTCTGCTCCAGTAAACGAGAAAGCAATCGGAAAAGCAACCGCTTCTCACTGTATCCCTATCTAAACAATGCAATTTATTGCAGCTGAACGCTTTGACATTGCCTCATTTCATACCATTGTATAAGTCTATCTTTTGTAATTGAGTGTTGAAAAAATAACTGAATATTCTTTATAAAATTTTGGATCCGGCTTGCAAATTATTTTTCATTATTAATTTTGTATTGTGTTAGGAAAAAAATTCAAACTTTGTACTTAAAAAATGTCAATTACATAACAAATCAAAAGCATTTAAAAAAAATGTAAATTGCAAGACGGATGCGTATTGTGACTTAAAATGAGACCTTGCAAACAATTTTATGATAAAAAGTAAACTAAATAAATGGTTTGAAATTTAACATTGCTCTTATGGGATAAAAATCTAAGATGGCCTCCACTACAGCAGACCCTTAAGTGACATATACAAAAATGTTACCAACTTTTTCTTAACCTACTTTGAAGAAATTTCGCCAACATCACCTATGCAAAGCACAATCCCTATACCACTTAACACAAACAAACAAGTAACATATAATTTTATTGGAAACTCCAGTAATTTTATTGATCGTGTCTATTTCGACCTCTGTCTTACATTAGCTATGTACTGGTCACCGCTCAATCGTCATTTCCCTGAAAACATCAGAGTATACAGTAATCTATTTGCATTGGCTTTGCAGTCCCCTGTGTTGCTAGGATTGGTAAGCGAAGCGACGGAAATGGAGGAACTAGTAATGCACTTTTATGACGGTGCATACTTATAAATATTTCATTTATTTTCCAAAAAAGAAAATTTCATATATGATTAACCGAATACTTTATAAGTATCAAGACTTGTCTTGTCCAAGCAATGTATAGTTGGTGGATAGTTGAGACGCCATAATCTGTAAATAGAAAATATTTATAAAACGATTTTAAAATATTAACTTTAATCAGTATTGAAAAATAATTCGATTTCTTGATCCCTTAATCTTAGTTTTCTCATCTAGTAATCTTGCTTTGACAAAATCTAACTTAAGGTCGGCCTGGGTTTCCAAGGCTGTGACCACAGTTTCATATTCTTTTAGTAAAGGAAGTAAAAGATGACAGACCCTGTCGTTATCATTTATTTTAGAGCTAAATTCTTCCAGCTCCCTGGTGTTATGGTGTCTAATTTTAAGAAGCGGTCTTCTAGGCTATCTCTTATTACATTTTAATGCAACTAATATTCTCCATAATGTTAACGTAGAAAAAGAACTGGACCTTACAAATACATTTTGAAGAGCTTATAACATACCTTAATTACATCTAAATGTTTATCAGAGACTCCTTGAATAATAAAGGCTCTTGCCTTGTCATCATTGACAAGAAATTCCATTTTCTTGGTTTCATCTGTTGGTATAGTTTCACTTACAACATTTAATAGCTGTTCGTTATTGAGGATAGCATTAATTCGAAACTTCCAATTGTTAAAATTAGAACCTATACAATGTTTTTCAAAATATCAAAGCAATCAGTGAAGAACTAATTCGGAGATTATCGATTTTGAACAAACGCATATTTACATTTTTATTTATATAGGTATGAGTACATTCAAATATTCGTAATTTGCTTCAGGATGATTTTGACAGTATTAGATTTTATTTGTTCTACCACATCCTCTAATACCGTCAGTGTATGATAATCCTTTAAAGCTCGTTCTTAAACATTGAAATGTAATCGTAACTCTGTCTGTTTATCGCTAAGTATTTATAAACATAATTTACAATGAAGTGCACTTAACACACACGTACATGTACGCCTCGTCAACATGCCTCGGTACTTCGTGCAAATCCTACATATGATTGACTTTCTGGCTGGATGTGTGACGCTCGAATCACTGAGACTCAACACTTCCATTAACGCGGCGAGTGATTTATATAAAGTGACGACACAAGTGTTAACGTCTACAGGCAAATATTAATACAAATTTATTCAGTACTCTTTACAAATAATTCAATAACTAGGCAGTTAAGTTGTATTTTCCTGTCTGAATGACGTTGGAATATGAGATAGTCGTTTTAAATTCACATATGTTACTTTATTAAGCACACCAAGAAAGAGCTGTCGACGAGAAACTCCGATTGAAAACAGCCGATTACGTCCACGAGCTCTAGTACGTGGACAACAATTAATCTATGTAAAACACTTTGTGGTTTTTTAAATTTAAATTCTATGTTAGGTTTTGTATTGATATTGTAAACGATAGATCTATACGTAAGAGGCTTTGTTCAAATTTATGAGGGCGACGGTTGGCTTATCCAAGAGAAAATGACAAGAGGAGCACCACAAGGATCACGTCTGGGGCCATTCTTTTGGAAGATTGTTTACGATGAGTTGTTGGAAACGGAATTATCAGAGGGAGTGAAAATCGCAGGGTTTGCTGATGACAGATCATCGTCGTGGATGCTCTAGAAGAACATGTCCTGGAAGTAAAGATGGAAGAGAGTATCGCCACAGTCGAAAGATGGCTGACTAGCAGAGGCCTAGAAATGGCCGTAAACAAAACGGAAGCAGTCCTGGTAACAAAGAGAAGGACGTTCAGGACACCAAAGCTTGTCATTAATGGTGTGCGGATCGACTGGAAATCACAGCTGACGTACCTTGGAGTAGAAGTGGACAGAGGACTTTCTTTCGGACCACATGTGAAGAATGTATGTATGAAGGCCGTCACTGTAGCAGGTAACCTATCGCGCTTGATGCCCAATGTTAGAGGACAGAAAAAAAAGACGGTTGTATGCAAGTGTGGTTCATTCCATAATACTGTAAGCAGCACCGGCCTGGAGTGAAGCAATGACAAAGCAAGTCCATAGGAAAAGGTTGCTGTCAGTCCAGAGGCAAGTGGCACTGAGAGTCACTGCTGCATATAGGACAGTCTCGCAAGTTGCGGTAATGGTTGTAGCAGGAATACCACCAGTACACCTTTTAGTTTGTGAGAGAAGGGAGGTTTACGAGGAACATAAGTTAAATGAAACTAAGCCAAAAACCACAATAAGTAGGGAAGCTAGGAAGAGGCTTATTGAGAGGTGGCAGGAGGAATGGGACAATGATAACAACGGAAGATGGACCCATAGAATTTTAAAGGATCCAGGACTGTGGATGAACAGGAAATATGGCGAGGTAAATTTCTACTTGACACAAGCGTTTACTGGACATGGTTGCTTTAAACATTATTTATGGAGATTTAAGAAAATTGATAGCAGCATTTGTGACAGCTGTGGACAGGAAGATGATGTGGAACATACTCTGTTCAAATGTAACGATGGAAAAAAAACTAAAAGAAGAGCTACAAAGCAAGATAAAAGAAGAAATTCTTCCGGAAAATCTAATAACGCTGATGCTAAGAAGCAAAGAAAAGTGGGATAGTATTGCAAACTACATCGTAACGGTGATGAAGCGGAAGGAAGAAGAACTGAGAAATAAGTAAGACGTTGCCTGAACAGTAGGACAGTCGTACGACTGAAAGGTGCCCGGTTGTTCAGGAAGTTATGCTACTAGTGATACCCTGTCCAACAACAAGGGCCGGAGAAAGAGGTGAGATTTTCGTGGGTCGGCACAGGGCCATCCCCACATAACCCTGTTGTGCGGTACCAACAGGGCATTTGCCTGCACATTTTTTTACACCTCGCGCAAAAAAAAAGAAGAAGAAAAAAAAGAGGCTTTGTTCTGACTGAATGACTGTCTGACAGAATCAACGTGGATCATGAACTACTTAAGATACACACACGAAATTTTAACTATGGAGAGGGTGTGTTAAAAATAATACGTGAGAAGGCGAGCACTGTCTTTTAGACCGGGTCATAAAAAAACGTAAAAAACCAGTGAAAACATTTATTATTTACACATTTTTTTAAATAAATATACAAAATTGGTTTACCATACACATTTATTTGTTCTTCAAGGTGCTATTATTCAAAATTGTTCTTATAAAATTAAAAATTCTTTAGAATAAAAATTAATTCGCCTGAACTTCTTGAGGTGTAATGTAAAAATGCCAAAAAGTGGTGTTAATTTTTTAAACAATCAAGGGCTACTATGGGATCACTGACATCGGTTGTATATTTTCCATCACTTATCTACTTTAAGGCACTGAATTTGCATAAAAGTTAATATTTTGTATAATAGTTCCAATTTACTCGTACTTCTTTCAATACGAGATTTTGTGTTCATTTTGTTCAAAACTGTTGTTAAAATTAATTCAAATAAAAATATTCACTTTTAGACACGGATGCACTCGTTCGATAGATCGCCGCTACTACGCGCTGTTTCTTTTACTCGTTCACATCAATCGATCATATTTTTCAACATCTGCACTATTTGTTTTGTTTTTAACATTATTAACCTATTTACATTACGTTTAGTTGATCTTTATATTCATAAACATATAATATTGTTTTTGATTTTAATAATCTAAATATGGTATAAGATGAATACCTTATAAGAATAGTGAAAAAGTTATTAATTAAACCGCTTTAGGTTATAACCAACTGTTGTTGATTATGAATGTTATTTTTTATCCATTTAAAATAAACAAAAGGTAAGTCGAATTTAAAAGAAAGGTAGGTTTTAGATTTAATTTCTCAGTTCAATATTCTAAGGTTATAAAGTTATTTTAATTTTCCAATCTAATAATTTCTGTTAATTAAATTTTGAGGATAGCTTCTAGGCTATCTAACAAATTTTGTGAATCTTACATTAATTTCACTGTTCTTTTACTATCTTATGTTTCAATATGTATACAAATTAACCTCTTGGACATTTCTCATGGCTTAAAATGTTACAACATGTTTCAATGGAATCAATTTTAGGTGTGTTTAAATTTAATAAAAAGCATGTTTTTGAAAAATACTTTCGTTTTTTTTTCTTGCTTTGCTAATTTTCCAAGTCATTCCATGTGCCTCGCCGTTCATCCACCGGAAAATGATGGTTCTCAGAACTTCGACCTTTTCTTTTGAGTTCAGCAATAAATATTACAAATTCATCCCTCACAATTTCATGAACTTACTGCAGGTCATCTTTCTCCACCTTGTTCTTCAATTTGTACAAAAATGGTTTTGTCGTGATTTAGCCTCGAAGTTTTTCATAAAATAAAAATCTCGATTTGATTCACTGTGCAAATTTTATATAGCAAATATTTATTTATTAAAAAGAACTATGCATAAAGCTTTAGTTGTAGCCTATTAGTTTCAAACTTATAAATGTTTTAGTACCATACTAGGAATGGCCTATATTACTGCCAATAAACTATTAGGGCTCCAAGTATGAATTTCCTAAAGTGTCATTAGCATATCTTTGTTGGTAATCTTACCTTATATTATTTTTGGTTTGTCATTGTTTCTATGTTTTTGATTTTTAAAACAAAATACAAAACCATTAAATTTCCTAAAACATTAACATTTTTTACAAACAAACCTTTTAAATTATAAACATAAATATGGGTGAAAATATTACTCAGTGTTTATAGATTATATGAGAACAATTTTAGACCTGTAGCATTAGTGGTTCTAGAGATAGGTTTCCTTTCTCATAACTTTCTGTGGTTGTACAGAAAATAGTAAACTATTGGCAAATCTCACAAATACAGAGTACATTTTATGGAACTAGGCCCATTCTTAAAAGAGTCCAGGTCCAAATTGTGGATCATCAGTATCTTCTTCCTGTTCATCCTCCATCTTGTCGTCTTGCTTCTTTGGTCAAAGCTTCAGCAGCTTTTTTGAACCATGTCCATTTCTCGCAATTCGTAGATTGACTTTTTGCTCAAACCAAGGCCTAGTTTTTGTGTGTAGCTAACTTGCTGCTTCGGCCATCTTGGATTTTAATACTGCATCATATGTGCCTACTTGAAGAGTTTCAAGCCTCAAAAATACGTGTTTAGGGGCTTTGACGAAACTATTAAAAGTCTCGTTGTGGTTTTGCCTATGGACGTGGAGACACTTTTTCAAAAGTTCTTCGTTTGTTACGGCCCTATAAATGTCCTTGATTTTTACCACGACATCATAAGGTATGTTTATGATATGTTCCTCTCTCAGCTTTGAAATATATCTAATCTTGGAATCAGTTAATGTGTGAAAGTCATGCAGCAAAGATGTATCGTAGTAGCTGATGAACAGCTGGTGAGGGCATGACATAATTAATTAATTTTATTATTTTACCATTTACAGTGTCATACAGCGTTTTTGTTTTTATATTATTAAAGGTACTATCATTCTCAAGTTACAAAACACAAAAACAAATTTTGTTTTAAAAACAATTCCCCTTCCCTCTGCCCTAAACTGATTTAAATTATGATAAGTTAAATTTACCCGACAACATTTGTGCGAATCAGCGATTTTCCATAGAAAAGATGAGCTATTGCAGTGAACCTTATTGTGAGACCTAAGGTCAGGAGTAGTAAATGAGCACCGGTCATGGTCCCCAGAACACACACGTTTTATTGTGTCATTAAAAATGTTATATATATTTGTATAGCCTATTTGTATCAATAAATTAAATAAATTAAATACAATCCTAAAATCACTATGTGATTACCGCGGTTTCGGGTAACCTATGTACCCATCTTCAGATCACAGAAATAAATTAAAAGTAATTCCCTTCATTAGGTCGTCAAAACTTAATGTGTTTCGTGACGTGTTTTTGTGATTTTTGTTTTGTTTATAATCTTTAATGTTTTATTGATTTTAGGATTGGATAAGACAAAAAAGCAGGTATTGTACCTATTTAATTTATTGATAAAATTTTCCAATCCGTGGGCTAACATGTTGGACAACAAAAAAAAAAAAAAAAAAAAACTATTTGTGTTTGCACTCTAGCTGCCGCATTTTAAGTCATGTTTGGTCCAAATTTGGTACACACGTTTTGGTTGTCTTTGTCGCTCGGACGAGTTTGTTAGCAAAAAAAAAAAAAAAAAAAAACCATCACCTAGAAGAAACTATTTTTTTTTTAATTTTCCATACGAGAAAGAAACTTGTTTGGGGTTTCATCTAAAAAAATTAATGTATGATATTATTCCGCACGTTCTGTTTTTTACACGACCTTATAGCTCGTTTGGTTCCCCCAAAATCGATTAAAAAGTAAAATACTATAGTAGTACCCGTTTGAAATCCTCGCGGGATCAGCATCTTCTCATCCGAAGCCGACGGCTTAGTTTGTAGGATGCGAGCGAAGCGAAGCAGTCCAGAACCCGAAGCCGCAAGGTCGAGGTGCAAACTCGCTAAGCGAGTGGAACGAAGCAGTCCAGAACCCAAAGCCGCAAGGTCGAGGTGCAAACTCGCTAAGCGAGTGGAACGAAGCAGTCCAGAACCCGAAGCCGCAAGGTCGAGGTGCAAACTCGCTAAGCGAGTGGAACGAAGTAGCGCTTGAGTCGAAGTTGGAGGCTTAGGTGCGAACAAATTCTACTAATATATTTCGTGCATACAGACAGTAATCAGTGCCTTCGTGCATGGGCGCCCATACCTATCGGCAGAGGGGGGCAATGGCCCCCCCTATCTCCCAGGGAAAGGAAAAATGTATATTATTAATTAAAGTCAGGCATTTTTCTTTAACGAGATTAGTACTAAAATACGTTTTAAATGTTATGTGCCGTTTGATTTGGGAACCGGAGTTTTGCCTACGGGTGTCAGGTAGATGGGGGGGATGCCGTCGGCAACCTCTTGGTACGGAGATTTGCCTACGGTGGGGGCGGGAGAAAGAGAGTGTGAGGGAGGGAGAGAGACACCGTTTCTTGTAGTGATTATTAAAGAGCATCCACCTTTCTCGTAATTATAATACGACGAAATATTATAATTATACAAATATTATAATCATACTGTTATCGGAAAAATACTGTGACTAAACAGTTTAGGTAAGTCCTCTAGTTTTTTTTTATTCTAATTGTATAAAGTGATAATACGACGAAATATTATAATTATACAAATATTATAATCATACTGTTATCGGCAAAATACTGTCGCTAAACAGTTTAAGTAAGTCCTCTAGTTTTTTTTAATTCTAATTATATAAAGTGATAATACGGTACCTGTAAAGTGATAATTTTTGTACCTGACAGAATTATTTCTTTTATAATCGCTAGAAGAGTCTCTTTGTCTCTCTTCTCTACAGGAATCTCTCTCTCTCTTGCGCCCACCCCCAACCGTAGGCAAAACTCCGCAGTATCAGGAATTTGCGGATGGTTACCCTTTCTACCTGCTACCCGTAGGCAAAAATCCTACACTCGTTTGATTTTATTTTACAAGAGATTAAGCATGAGCTGCGATACTCTGTGTATTGAAAATACTCCCAATACGGAGGTTGGCGTGCGAAGCACGCAACGCATTGTGTATTGAAAATACTCCCAATACGAGGGTTTGCGTGCAATGCACTGTCCGTCGACTGCTTCTCATAGTGTTCAGTGTCAAGCTTACATGTGCGTCCTTAGCAGTGAACGTTTTGGGGGGGTGATACGAAAAAAAAATTTATTAAATTTTTGATATTTTTTCATTTTCTTCTCTAGTCTATTCTGAGCACATTAGCGCAAATTTCTCAAAAATATCTTAATTTTTACAAAACTTATGAAGAAATATCTAAAGTGATTTCGCGTCCATTTTTACAATGTTTAGTGTGCTGAGGATGCCTTTTCACCTACACTTTAACGGCGATTTTCCGAAACCAGTGTTTTAATTTACGGTTTCCTTTACAACTCAAAAACTATTAGAGCTACATACTCCAAATTTTCAGGACATACTTGGGACGTCTATGGCTACAATGTGAACTATAATCTTCACGGCGAGTAAAAAAAAAACAAAAATTAATTATTACATGAAAAAAAACTTAAATTTAAACTTTTTTTATTGTTTTTTTTTTAAATCTTGTTGTTGTTGTAATAATGTACTTATTTTAGTTCAATTTGTCTACTATCAAACAGAAACCAGGAAAAATTTAGTTTTTAGATGTATGATTTTAGAGATGGTAGTAACTAAGGAAACGGAAAGTGTATTTAAACGTTTTTTTCTAAAATTTTAATAAATAAACAAATATAGGTTTATTCAAATTGTTTGGGTAGAATTTTTTTTTTATTAACAAGGTTATCTATTTTACATAATTAATTTGCTAGGGGTTATTTTGTGAGTAGAACTCCTCCTAGAGTTTTTAACCGATTTTGATGTTTTTGGTGTCATTTTACAGAGCTCACTCTGAAGTTGTGCTTCCTTTAAAATGAGCTCAATGTATGTTAAGGGCTTCACCCCAGTGGTCCTCAAAGTTGCCATCTTAATCTTATGGAAGGTCAATCTTAAGGAAGAAGAAGAAAGATTTCTTTTGATTTTATCAGGGGCACAAAAAACAGCTGTTCGTATGAAAAGCTTAAAACAGCTGATTTTGATCAACAGCTGATTTTGATCAACAACTGATTTGGATCAAAAACTGAATATAATTTTAGGTTAGGTAAATCAAGCAATAGCGAAGCATTGCCATGTCCACTAGTGTATGTAAAACGATTGCGACTATTTGGTATCACCCCCCCTTAAGCCCCATACCCCGGTCTAGTCCCCCCTAGAAAATATCATATGGACGCCCATGCCTTCGTGAGTAGACCGATTTCCGAAATAACTGTTTGAAACCCTAAAACATTCAAACTTAATTTAGGAAATTAGCTCGACTCACGTCAGCGGTTCAGCTGCGTGGTCGAATTATTGTTGTAAATACAGTCGGGAAGTTTTCAGCCAGAGATAGTCGGGAGCTAAGTGCAGCTATGCAAGCGTTAACCTTGAGGAGACATTTCCTGTTAACTTTGCCAGAAATCTCGTACGCTCAATGCCGCGCACAAATAGAACACTGACATTGTAATCTACTTTATTGCTCGCTATAAATAATTTCAACTAAAACACCGCTTGTACGTTACAACCTGGTTAACGGGTGTAATTTATTCAAATGCGACTGTACTGAACGTTGGAAATTTTACTATGTACAAGTGTTGAACGACTTTAACAAGTTTGATGTTTATGCACATCTTACTAGCACGCTTCGCTCGCAGATGTGCATAAATTAACGAAAGGAATATAAGGTCCTACGGTCCAGAAACGCGCAGTGAGTTTGGTCCGGATCCAACCCTACGTAGTTACTATAATTGCGCCCGGAAAGCGCTGAAAATAGTGTTTTCCGCCGGTTTTTCTTTTACACAAAAGTTGTCAGATATCAAGTATCCACCTTATAAAGCGTACGAATTGTTGTTGGCAAATTTCGATAGGAAATACGAGCTTTGCAAAGGCTCTTATGGCGAGACCTAAGGTAGTCAATGTGCACCGATCATGGTCCACAGAACTCGTACGTGTTCGCACTCTAACGACGCGTTTTGAGTCCGATTTTGTTCAAATTTAGTGCACACGTTGGTTTTTCAAGTGGCTCGGACCGGTTCGTTAGCCACAAAAATCCAACAACCGAGAGCACTTTTTTGATCTACGTGAAAAGTTTTTTTGGGATTTTCCGTACTAGAATGAAACTTTTTGGGAGTTTCATCCAAATATAGGAGATTATTCTGCACATTTTGTTTTTTTTACGACTTTATAGGCCGTCTGGTTCCCCCAAAATCGATTGAAACGTAAAAACCATAAGAGCGAGTTTGTCCTCTGCTAGCGAGGCCATAGTCCGAGGCAGCAAGGTCAACGTGCGAACTCTCAAAGCGAGTGTTTCCGCTGCGAGCGGAACGAAGCAAAGCGCGATCCTAGGAGGATGCGATAAAAACAAATTCAACTAATCGTTGGTCTTCTGGCAACATCTCGTAACCCACAATACTATTTTTTTTAACCCACAGTGACTATTTTTTCACCCACACTGACTATTTTTTCACCCCTACTGACTATATTTTAACCCACAATGACTATTTTTTAAACCCACAATGACTATCATTTTTAACACACAATGGCTACTTTTTAACTCACAATAACTATTTTTTTAACCCACATTGACTAT
>JAGFPH010008041.1:39808-55471 GCA_018207615.1 Philaenus spumarius | reverse complement strand
TTGTAAAACATGTTGGCCAGTCTCGGCCACTTTGGTACTTTAAAGTCCCTTCGATCTTCCAGAACCAACTTGTAAATTCAAGACATTTTTTTTTAAATCTTCTGGAAGATTCTTTAACATTCTAGAATATTATAAAAAATTATAGAATGTTATGAAACATGTTGGCCAGTCTCGGCCACTTTGGCTCTTTGGCTCCTTTCGATTATCTAGAACCGTTTTGTAAATTTTAGAACATTTCCAAAGTATTTTTCCATTATATTTTACGTAGTATTTTTCTATAGAATGCACTTTTTCTCATAGGTAAAACTATTCACGTAGAGAACAAGCACACCTAGCAGAAGTGGGTTTGTGCATTCATATTTGATTAATACGTGACAGGAATAGTAAATAAAGAACACTTTTACTCTGAAGTTTTTCCCGTGATTTCAGTAATTCCTGACGGTTATACATTTCAGCCAATACTAAATGAAACAAAAGTGAAAGTCCCTTATAAGTAAACAAATACAAAAAACTAATTTAAGACTCAAAGAACAATATTCGAATGTAATTTTGTGTTAATATAAAAACAATAAACGGTACCAGAAACTGGGGCATACTTTCTCACAAACATATTTAAATTCTTAACACGTTCACTGCTAAGGACGCACATGTGAGCTTGACACTGAATTTTCTGAGAGGCGGCTGACGCACAGTGCATTGTGTGCTTCGCACGACAACTCCCGTTTTGCTAGAATTTTCAATACAAGGAGCATTGCGCGCTTCGCACGCCAATTTTTAAGCCTATGTGCTATGGACGAGCATGTGAGTCCGCTTTAAAATATTACTGATTGTTACGTACAAATTTTCAAAAATAAAAAATAAAGTAATTTCTACTCATTTAGGTTATAAGTATAAAAAATAAAAGGTCAGCTCCTAGCACAGCAAATACGAAATTTGCGTAGCAGTAAACGTGTTTTAAACAGATGCACTGTGACTTTATAATTGTATTCAAATAGGAGAAGAGATACATTAAAGTAGAAGCGTGACTAATAAATATTATTATTAATAGCTGAACGAGAATTTTTAGAAACATGTGGTTATTTGTATATAGTAGGATACATTATGGGCTGAATGTATCAAATTTGATCAAAATATTAGAGCCGTTTTTTTATGCAAAAATAATAACAGATGTTTTGGGGGTTTTTTGGCCAAAAAAGGGTTGTTTTTCAAACATTTTCAAAACATTTTTTCGTGCATCTTTACAGGCCTAATTTACATGTTTTTTTACAAATTTGTTCGAGATCAATAGAATAGTTTTCTTTCTAGCTTTGAATACATACAGACAGATATTTTGTAAAAACCACTTTTTTGGACTCAGGGGGTCCCAAAACGGATATTTTCACAAGAAACTCACTATCGATTTTTTTTTACCACTTTCTCTATACTATAGTATAGTGAGAAAGTAAATCAGGAAAAAATAGTTGTAGGCATATTGTTTACCATTGAATTATTTAATTAAACATTTGTTGAATGAAAATAAAATAATGTTACTAGAAAGAAGAGGTATTTAAACTATAAACTGCTTCACTATAGCTATAGCTCATAATGACCAATCAAACCCCAATATCGGTCACTATTATTATAACTAGCAAGATATTTTACATTTGTATTAGCTTCTATTATATTTTATATAGGGGTTTATTTCTGGTTATAAAAATACTGTGCATGGATGCAATTTTAAAATAATTATATTTCAATTTCAGCGAGTGCTTGTTTCCTTTACAAGTTGCACAAAAAATATTTTCTCACTTATTCAAATCCTTGTTGTACTGCTGGCAGTCAAATTACCAGGTGTCAGCTCATTATGTGTTATTAAAGTTATTACGTGCAGGCGGTGGAGTTCCACTGGTTATGTGTAAGTGTGTTACTCTGGACAATAGAAGTGTTGACTCGCAGGTAAGTTTCGCATAGCCAACTTTTCCAATTTACCATATTTTTAATTAATGGAAATTGACATATTAAAGAGATAAATAGATGCAGAAGGGAAAGGTTGCTAGTAGATAGAAAAATAAATTAAAATAAAATAATCTTTATAAAATAAAATAATCTAAAATTAAGGTATTTGACAAGTATTAAACTGTATTTTCGATGTAGTACAAATTAAAATTATTCTATGATACTAGTGTCTTTCTTATGCCATGATGTATACAGAGTTTTTCAATACAGCCTAAGTCTAATCAAATTTTCAAAAATATATTGTAAAGTTAAACTTTAGTAAACATTATCTACTAATAATGTTAATGTACTAATTGAGGTTTTTGGTACAGTACTTAAATTTGAAAACAAAATAAAATTGTTAAAATATGTTTTTTCTGTACTGTATTCTTAACTATAGTGGACACAGCAATGCTTCGATATTGCTTGATTTAATTTAAAGGGTAGTAAAGTTATTCCATTTCATTACATTGACTTAAGTAATCGAATTTCAAAATGGTTTTTATGCCACTTAAGAATATACTACACAAATTTAGATTTATAGTTTGTAAACCTTTATAGAGAATACAGTAAACCTTTTGTTTGGTTTCACCTAATCTAAAAAAAAAACACTAATAGTTGTGAAGAATTGTAAAAACCTGATTCTAAATTAGCCCAATTTGTTGCAAATAAGCGTGTTTTAGTTCTTTGTAGGCTTAACCTAAAACTATGTTTAGTTTCTCATCCAACTCAGCTGTTTTATAAATATTATTTAACAACCAATGTTTGAATTGATTTACATTTTAAGCAAGCATTTTGAGTTGATTTTTTTGTTGTTTACTTTAAGTTGGTCAATCTAACCTAAAAAAGTTGTTGGTTTTGAAGAATAATAAACTGATTATAATTGCTAAGTAAAGTTGCTGGTGTAATGTATGGTGTCAAATAATTTGTTTAATATTATTATATTTCAAAGGGAAAATATGATTTGAAAATTATTAAACAATTCATAGATTAGATATATTTTGTATAAACAATATTATAAACATCATATCTCTAACTATATAGATATGTAACAACCGACGTTTGAATTGAACTATATATAATACAGTAAGCATTTTTCGCTGACTTTTGTTTGTGTTTATTTTTAGTTTTTCAATCTAACCTAAAAATATGTTGGTTTTGAAGAATAATACACTTATTACATGTTTTTTAAGGAATGTAAACAATATGTGTTGCCAAGCATTTTATTAGAACAGCTGTTTTCGTGAGTTATGGTCTTGAGTTTGTAAAAAGAACGATGTTTGGTTTTTCTCGAATTTGAACATTTTCTGGGAAACTTTTCACATTTTTCTTTCCATAAAAACCTAGTTCGGACTATTTCGAATATTTTAAAACAAAAAGTAGCCAAATTGGTCCAAACGTTCTCAAGTGATGCGTTTACCAACGAACAGCATTTCATTTTTATTATATAGATTATATATTTAAATCAATTGTTGTATCTGTTATCTTATTTTATTGGTTGCTATGGTAATGAATGTAAATACATTCAAATAACATGGCTGTGTTAGTTCATCAGTCTAGGCCTAACCTAAAATTATCTTGTGTGTTTAATTTTATTTATTTATTTTTACTAAATTTTAATAGATATTATGCTATTTGGTGCGGAGACAAATCCAATAAATCAAAGATTATAAAAATTGGTTCAGCCTTTCTTGAGTTATAAGTAGTCTAACAAACTCGACTTTGTTTTTTATATATAGATATTCACATTATTAAAATACATATTTAAATTAATCATTTGAATTTAGTAAGCAAAATGAACACAGTATAAAATTTTAATAAATTAATACAAACAAGAAATTTTGAAATTGCAACAAAAACACTACATGTAAAGGTTTCTACACTCATCAGACTACTATCTGAATAAAATTCGACTTATATCGTTATTTGTGTAACTATGGTGCAAAGTTGAGTTAATCGCACGATATAAACATTTGACTGTCAAGTTTATCGAGTGTGACAAAGTAAACTGTGTGATATACACAACGTGTTTCCTACGGCTACATTTTAAATTTGTGTTTTAGTTTTTAAAAGATCTGTTTTACGGAGGGTAGTTTCACAACAGTCAACATATTCCAAACGTATACTACATCAGCTGTTTGCTGGAGTGCGAAAGTGCTACTTTACCGCAACCAGCTGTTTAGCCGTGCGATAAAGCAAAACAAAGAGGTATAATTTACTTAAACGCTGAACACATGCAGTTTAGTTTGCGCACTGCTGTGAGTGTGCAAAGACGCACTTTACTAAACAGCTGTAGGAAAAGGTACTTTTCAGAACACGCATTCAAATATTGTACGTTTTCATTTATTAAGTACCAGACATGTTTGCAATGTTTTAGGTATCACTTTTTGGAATTATTAATATAGTAGATTTAAATACTTCCACTATAACCAAAATATATTCTTTTTCCAGAAATGTTTCGGCCGTTTAAGTTGTCCTTGTATTTCTGCTGCATGACTTCGTCAACTTCGAGTTCTTTGCAAAATCTACACCAAGCTATAGAATTGACAACAGTAGATGAACTTTTATCGGATATCGTTGACGCCTACGTTCCTAAAGATGAACTCCTGCACGTGTACGTTCCAGGAACTCGGTTGCAAAACCAAGTAGACGGAGTTGATGTCCAACCAGAGCTCAGATATCTGTACCGAAAAACGCAGCTAATGTTGTCAAACTACGAAACGAAAGAAATCCCATCGCCTAGCGATAAACCCAAGTTGTATGTATTTTACATAAACAGGGATGAAATCCTTTGACAAATCTCCAACGGCTGGGCAGTGATTAAAAAACACAAAGAATCGTGGAACACAAAAGGCAAATATATGTTCGTCATTTACAGCCGACCTTTGAAGAACATTCTAGAAGACGACAACTTATTGGCTGTACAAATGTTCAACAGTTTGCTACTTGCGAATATATTTAATTGTGTTTTATTATTTCAAGACTGGAACGGAAACAAAAAACCACAAATTGTAACGGGTTTCCCTTATCGCGAAACCGTTCCATGCCAACACATACAATCTGTGGACAATCTAACGTTCGTTAACACAACAACCCCGGTTAAATCTCTCAAACTATTCAATTTCAGCGTTCCCGAAGACTTTAACGGATGCGAGATGGTAGCTTTCAGTTATATCCTCCCTCCCTATCACGTACAAGTAGACGGCTACAATACGGGAATAGAGTACGAACTGATGGCAGAGTTTGCAAAGAAACACAACATCACTCTGGCGTTCAGACTTGCAGACACAAGCTTTAATCCGTGGAGCGATAACAGAACTGGTAAACCTGTCGGAATGATTCACAGTTTGGTCGCTAACGAAGCAGACTTTGCTTTTGCCGGGTTATTACCGACGTACACCACTCAATTTCACGTAGACTATTCACGATGGCACTCCTTCGACGCCTTCACGTGGTTCGTACCGGATCCAACGGTCGTCCCATCGTGGAAGACCTTGTTCAGAGTTTTCAGTCCAACTATTTGGATAGCGATGATCACAGCGTTCACTTTGTTTTTAATCGCTTACAGTTTACTGTCAAACGAGTGTTCTTTCCTGCAGACTTTTGCCAATAACGGCATCGTATTTTACAGTTTAAGTTTGGGTATTTCCGTGACTTCGGTTCCCAAATCCGTTCATCTTAGAATAATGTTTTTGGTGTGGTCTATATACTCTTTGCATTTGTCGGCCGTATACCAGCAACGTTTGTACAGCATCATGGTCGATCCGGAAATGGAAGATGCTATCGTCGATCTGGAAACGTTAAAACAATCCGGATTGAATGTCTGCATAACCATGTACTATAATACTTTTAGGAGTATACGAAGTTTGCACGAAGAACAGTTGTACATGTTCTGTGAACATCCTAAGATTGTATTGTTTTATATGAGCTTATATAAAAACGTAAGCTTACTGTATAAAGTAAATCGCGGCAAATTGTTGAAAGAACATTTCAGATTGGAAGTTCATAGCATCGATAGAAATTTCTTGACATTTCCAGTCAGCATTCTTGCTAGTAAAGGCCATGTAGCTTTGGATGCGTTAAATACGTTCATAATGAGATCTGTTGAAGCAGGTTTGGTAAAGAAATGGGAGTTTAATGTTAAAATAGCTTTATTTAGATTTAAGAAATACAAACTTAACGACACAACCGTATATCCAGTTTTAAACGTGAAACATTTCCAATGTGCTTTCTTCTTATTGGGATTTGGTTTATTGGTAGGCTGTTTTGTTTTACTAATTGAAATAGCTCTTAACCGGTTTTGGTTTAATTAAACTATGTAGTCATACCAAAAAATTCTTTTTTTTTACGAATAAAACAAAATCTCACAACTAATGCGTTTAACTCAAACGCGTTTCAAAGACAAATTCACCATCTTCGAGTGACAATAATCAAACTATAACTCAGTTTTTTTTTTAATTTTTCCATTGTGTTATATAGCTCCCGGATTTATTTATAAATAACGATATAAATGAGGTATAAATAGTTAATAGTTGGATAAGTTTATACCTGTATAAGAGAAAACAGAGAGTTCTCTATACTGATAGCGCTCTGAACTCTCACCATTCTAAAGAAGTAGTCCTTCATGATGTTCCTCAGGTGCCAATATTGGTACCATTGCTTTTCCTAATTTATGTAAATGATTTGTATCAAAATGTTGGATCCGCAAAAACAGTATTATTTTCTGATGATACTAAATTTAACAGTAATTGGCAAAAATGATACAGATTTGGCTGATGCAGCAGCATTAGCCATTTCTCAAACGGCGGAAGATTGGTTCTGTATAAATAACTTAAAACTGAATGTGACAAAAACAAAATTAATTTATTTTAGTTTACAGTCGAATCCTAAATTATATTTAATGAAAGGCAAGGAAGTAATCCAAAGCTCAAATAATATTAAATTTCTTGGCAATAACCTGGACTCAAATTTAAATTGGAAATGTCACATTTCAGGTTTAGCCGAGTCACTGGCATCAGTTTGCTTTGCTCTCAAAATGATTTCCTCTGTGACTAGTTTAAAAGTAATAAAAGCAGTTTATTTCGCCTATGTCAGTTCTCGTCTAAGATATGGGGTGGATTCTGGGGGAACTCTGTTGAATCAATCAAAATATTCCGTTTACAAAAAAGAATTTTACGCTCAATGTTCCACTTAAATTATAATTAATCTTGTATTATCATCTAAAAACATAATATTTTAACTTTCCCTTTTATTTATTAAACTTTAATTTTCTTTAAGAGCACTCATAATTTATTTGAAATTAATCAGCACTACCACAAATACCCTATCCTTCAAAAACTTTTTCAATATCCTGTCCATAGAGGTACATTTTTCGAACGCGGAATTTATCACTCTCTTATAAAGTTGTTTAATACACTTCCAGAAATATTAAAAACTTAGATTCTATCCACATTTTCAAGAGTTCACTCAGGTGCTACCTCCTAGAAAATGTGTTCTATTTTGTGGAAGAATATCTTTCCACAGGTACCTGAGCCCAGTCTGCAGGTCTCCAGGAAGGGCTTATTTGTTTTAAAAATCTTATATTCAATAATTATATATATAAACTGTATTAACTGTGTTTTTTGTTTCTTTTTTAAACAAAATTTTATGTAAATTTATGTGTGATTTTGTGTATATTATGTGTGTTTTATTATTTTGTACTTTTATTTATATAACAATGTAAGTAATGACATACCACATATTCCACTGGAATAATGCACAGAAAAAGTGATGAAAATAATAAATAAAATAAAAATAAATTTACCTGTTTAATGTCTATCAATCGTTGTTATTTATTTTTTATTGTGTTTCGGTTCTACACCATCATCGGGTCACATACATATTACGCACATATAAATTAAATTAAAACACTATTTCACTCAATGTTGAGGTCGTCATAAAATACACTTAACACAAACGAGTATACGAAACACACAACGAACAAACAATTATTAAAGAATGTTAATATATATTTACAAATATATTACATATTTGTAAAAATGGCCGATACATGGATTCTTGGGAAGAATTCGCGATTTACAGAGCCTCAAAAACTGATAAACAGAACTTTTTAAAAGATAAAACATCCTTTCAATCAAACATTTTGTATTACATCCTAATTAATATGACAGATACAGGAAAAGCAATACATTCGACACGACGATTAATGCACAGAACATTGAATCGCGACTACGACCTCAACCCAACTTCAGTAGCCATCTAACCTCAGCCCGGGCAACATGTCGACATTCTAAAAAATAAATATTTCGTCACAATAAAAAATAAATTACAAGGCTTGATAGACGTTGAACAGGTAAATTTATACCTAATTTAAATTGTCGTATAATTCACTTGTTACAATTCACTGTTATGGGTGATTTTCAAGAACGTGCATCACTGAAGATGGCAATTTGTCGTTGAAACATGTTTTAGTTAATTAACGTATCGTTGTGAGATTTATTCTTGACTTGTGTGCTTCACTTCTCACAAGTCAATCTCAATATGTATTATTATTGACTCTCTATTCCCCCTCTTGGCTTTTAAAGAAAATCACAACAAAGCTACATGGTAAGTTTTATAAGGAAACTCTTTAATCTGTTAATTTTATTATTTAGTGCTAGAAATAACTATCTAATCTGCCTTTTTGGATCAATAAATGCCTTTGGAAGCTCTGTGTTCTTTTTCAACCCTATACACCAAAAATGTCCATAAAAAATAAGAATTGCTCATTCGTTTAGTACATAATTCACATTCTACTCTGTGTGTGGCTTTCCTTTTAGTTCGCCAAGCCTTTTAAGATTCTTACATACAATCATTTAAATAATAATTATTTATAAATAATAATATGTAAATTGTTAATACCTTTTCAGCACTAATTTTCCTCTCTAGGAATTTGTTTATGCATATTGACCAACTACGTTGACTCTGGTTCCTTTCAGAAGATTTGTTTGTACCCATGTGTGTTCGTCTTTCTCCTGCTGGTCGTACTATGTTCTTCAGTTAGCTTTTGACATACAAGTCTTACTTTAACTTTTCTGTTTTCTTTAACTACCCTTAATTTTCCAGAAACAATTCATCCAATAAACATTCAAATAGCTCTATTTGTTTCTATATAATATTTGTTCCAACCATATTTGAAACGACTGATAAAATAAGCTTATTTTTAATTGATTTGTTTAAAAGAAATTGGCACGATTAACTCAGATCAAATTTTAGCAAATCATTTCTTGATTTTTTATTCGATATTGGATATTTTTTTAACAAAAAGCGTTTTTATAAAACAGGTCATGTTACAACCCAAATTCACAAAATGCAATTAAACAACAAGCAGTTTACAAAATAGAGAAACATATGCAATAAATAACATAAACAGACAAAATAAAAAAATAAAAAATCTATGAGAATAAGTTAATAAGATAAAACACATGAGGAAAAAAAGAGATAGCATCTACTACAAAACCCATCCACCGAGTAATAGACATTGTCTAAGACTGTTTAAAAAAAAATGCTTTCATAAACGCCACACCAACTTGTGAGGGAAGTTTACTGTATACATTTTACCTGTGTTGTCTGGCACGATACTCACAAGCTGGCGGGGATGCGGAATACTACCCCCCCAGGTGAAACGTGACGTCACGAAATCTGTCAACTAACCAATATGGGAGACGACTGGAATACTACCCCCCCCTCCCTAGCAAAAGCGGGTCGCCGGAATACTACCCCCCGGAAAACTACCCCTCTCCCCAAGCAGTTTCCTACAATTATACTGTTATCGGTAACATAGTGTGACTAAACAGTTTAGGTTAGTCCTCTAGTTTTTTTTTAATTCTAATTATATAAAGTGATAATACGACGAAATATTATAATTATACAAATATTATAATTATACTGTTATCGGCAACATACTGTGACTAAACAGTTTAGGTTTGTCCTCTAGTTTTTTTTAATTCTAATTATATCAAGGTTACTAGATAGTAAAGGTTGCCTCATAGTCATGTAGACAAACTCAAACCTCCACTTTTTTTGATATTTCTCACATGAGGCAACCTTTACTATCTAGCTACCTTGATTTATACACACGGGGATGCGGGAAAACGCATCGAAACTTGAGTGTGCGTGACTGGAAAACTGCCCCCCCCCCCCCGATCTCTGACGTCAAAATGACGTAGGAACCTGCTTGGGGTGGTAGTTTTCCGGGGGGTAGTATTCCGGCGACCCAAGCTGGCCTGGTGTTGTAGTTGTGCATATCCATATTTATTTTGGACATGATCACACTTGAATTAAAAAAAGCCAACACTTCTTATAACTTGTAAAATATATTTTATATGCTTAAACGTCTTCTATACTGGTCTGACCTTATCCCCTATATATTTATAATGTATAACAAAAAAAGTATAATTTAAATTATAAAATAATTTACTATACTATATACTATATTGATTTTTGTTATTTAAGGTAAGATGTAGGCTATAGTTGTTGGCATACTTTCAGTAAATTAGTTTGTTTTTATGTTGTAATTTAAAATCAAACAACATCTTATACAAGACAATAAATTGATATTATAAGATGGATCCGTGTATGTTTATAGGTTGTTATGGCAATTTAAACTGGTTTAAACGACCTTAAATAAAGATTTTGAATGATTTGCAAAAAAATATAAGAGAACATAATTTATTTTTACATTTTAATAGTTGTCACCATACAGATTGTATCTGTTTGCTCTGTTAAATGAGTTATTTTCATTTTCAGATTACAAATGTATTGGCACTGTGCTGTAAAGTAATCTAGCAAACAAAATAATAAACTCTGTTTGGTAATTGCAATATTTAGTAATCTATTTTGTTTTACATTGAAAATATTGCTTAAAAATATATGTTGGCCCAAATACAATTCCACATGTTTTGTCAGCGTTGCATGTTTATTCATAGTTATACGATTTGAATTAAAAATAAACTTTCTTTTGTTTGTAGTGATACCGGGTGGTGGAAATGGCTTAATATTTCGTATAAAAGAAAAATTTTAAGGTAGATGTGATTGAGGAACCTATTCTTTGTAAAATACACTGTTTTCAAATTCGGAAAACACGATTTGGTGGTTTTTTGCCGCCATTTTAAATCGGTTATATATGTGCAAATTACACCGTTGGTTTTCTGTTTAAATTCTACATCGAAATAATGTATAACATGACCAACTTCCCATTTAAAAAAACAAAGTTACATTTAAGATGGCAGATCAAATTTTTTAAATCCTAATAAAATAGTATTTTTACATAGACAAGGTTCCTCGATCAGAAAAATTTTAACGTAGATGTTTACCTTCAAATTTTTCTTATATATTAAGCCAATTCCAGACTTTCCGGACACCCTGTATAAATATTTAATTAAAATACGTTACACCACCAACCTCTACCTCGTTAAATATGAAAACTATTTTTTACAGGGACGACAGACTGTCAAGTTTGATATTTAACTTATAAACCACCCGCTAGGCAGCGCCACCGTCCCACCAAGATGTCATGGACATCGAAAGATTGTATACACAAATTACTAAAATAACTTTAGAATCCATATTTCGAATCTAAGTACAATGACAGTATAGGATTGAGAATTTATTTATTATTAACCAATGACTGAAAGTAAAAAGTAATTTAGTTATTTCAAGTGCATAAATAATTTATAATGCATTACTGAATCGAAAATGTCAACACTGGCACTATTTATAATACCTAATTAAAAATAATAAGTTCAGGAAGCATTAAAGTTATGTATACTAAAGCCTGTATTCTCAGTGTGTACACCAATTATTAGATACTTCTCATGCAATGTTCACACAGTTACTAAAAAAAAACCTTCAAACCATCATCTATGCAATAACTCTTGCAGACAAATTAACTGTTCATTTTACTAATCAAAATATGTAATAAATGCTACACGGTTTATAAGTGCGTGCCGCCATAACTCCACAATCCGGGTGGGGGGGGGGGTCCGCAGCGCCAAGGGTATTATATGGTGTAGTAACCCTCCATCAATAATTATCCATAAGAAAGGCTTCGGTTTATAACTGCAGTGCAGGTGATGGGTTCAACGTTATTGGCATAGCGTACATAATCTTATGGGAAGTCGGTGAACCAGCTGGCAATCGAGTGACGAAGAAGCCGAGACATGCCACAATGTTCCAGAGTGTTCTAGAAACTTAAACAATGTTTTCAGAATGTTCTAAAATATTCCAAAATGTATCGGATGAAATTGGTCGATAAAGTTGGAGAATTTAGTAGAATATTCCAGAATGTTAAAGAATCTTCCAGAAATTTAAAAAATGCTCTAGAATTTACTAGCCGGTTCTGGATAATCGAAGGGACTTAACAGTGCTAAAATGGAAGAGATGGGCCAAAATGTTTCGGAAACTTCTATAATGTTGTAGAATATTCCAGAATGTTCAAAAATCTTTAAGAAGATTCAAAAATGCTCTAGAATTTACAAGACGGTTCAGGACAATCGAAGGGACGTAAAAGTGCCAAAATGGAAGAGATGGGCCAAAATGTTTCGGAAACTTCTATAATGTTGTAGAATATTCCAGAATGTTCAAAAATCTTCAAGTAGATTCAAAAATGTTCTAGAATTTACAAGACGGTTCAGGACAATCGAAGGGACTTCAAAGTGTCAAAGTGACCGAGACTGGCCAACATGTTTTAGAAACATCTATAATGTTGTAGAATATTCAAGAATGTTAAAGAGTCTTCCAGAAGGTTCAACAATTTTCTAGAATTTACAAGACTGGTTTGGATAATTGAAGGACTTTAAAGTGCCAAAGTGGCCGAGATTGGCCAACATGTTTTATATCCTTCTACAATGTTGTAGAATATTCCAAAATGTTAAAAGAATCTTCCAGAAGGTTCAAAAGTGTTCTAGAATTTACGAGACGGTTCTGGACAACCGAACGGATTTCAAAGTGTCAAAGTGGCCGAAACTGGTCAAAATGTTTTAGAACCTTCCATAATGTTGTTGAATATTCCAGAATGTTATAGAATCTTCCAAAAGGTTCGAAAATTTTTTCGAATTTACCAGTCGGTTCTGGACAATCGTAGCGAAATCAAAGTGCCAAAGTGGCCGAGACTGGCCAAAATGTTCTAAAGGCTTCTATAATGTTCTAGGATATTTCAGAATGGCCCGGACAGAATGTTGTAGAACGTTCGATAATGTTTAAAAATGTTGTAGAACTTTCTAGAGACCAGAAACTGGCTACGAAGCTAGAGATCTAAATCTTGGAACATATTACTCTTAATGTATATAGAAAAAAAAACATTGTAATTTAAATTATTTGCGTCTAAAGTGTAAAATATTTTTCATAGAAAGTACTATTGCTCAAAAATGTAAGTACAAGTGATAAGCATAGCAAACAAACTGACTGTAATCGTGGCTTTTGCTCTTACTGGAACGTAATTGATCAAGTGTTTGGGCCTAAATGGGAAACAGAAAGATTTAGACAAAACTCACTATACGATTTTTGGGGAACCAAGCGAGCTATAAGGTCGTGTAAATAAACAAAATGTGCAGAACAATATCGTACATTTATTTTGTTAGATGAAACTCTAAAAACGTTTCATTATTGTACGAAAAATCTCAAAAGTTATTTAGTTCCTGTCAAAAATCGTGCTTCCGGTTGTTAGATTTGTTTTGGCTAACGAACTCTTCCGAGCGAGTACACCAAATTTGTCTCCAAATTGTCTGGATGTGTGTACCAAATTTGGACGAAATCGGTTTTAAAATGCTGCCGCTATAGTGCGAATACTATATAAACATATACATGTATATAATTATATTATAAGTTTTAATAATGTTTTTAAAACGTGATCTGATGACTATGACCGGTGCTCATTTAGTCTACTCCCGACCTTAGGTCCCACCATAAGGGTCACTGGAATAGCTCACCTTCCCTATGGAAATTCGCTGATAAATAATATAACTGTATTTAGCCAGTTGTACATATTTCTTATATTTAAAATTATTTTATTAAATAATGTAGTTTAAAAGGAAATATAAATTTACCACTAAATAGATTAAAGGTAACAAACAAATCTGAAATTTATATCCTTGTTTACGCGACAATAGTCCGATTAAACACAGCATCAGACCTAATGGAGCAATTACACTGTCATGTTCGGCCAGTAACTACACTTTATTGAAACCACGGTAAAACAAGGACAGTGTGCTGTATTCATTACTGTTGTTGTGTACGGACTTTAATTTGTAACGGTTAGATGTTAACGTTGTTATTTGTTGTTCCACACAATATCAGTGTTATTTTTCCATATAAAATTTAATATTTATTAAAGAAAATATTTGTTTTGACCTTCATCAGCTCGCGCAAGCGCAGACTGGCGCCTTTCTAAATGTTCCACTTATTTCTTCCCAGAGCGTAATGACAATGGAGTGAGCGTGAAGGCCAAGCATTCTCTAGTTCCACATGGTAATGAGCTTGAGCGTTAGTTCTTTATATATGAAATGCAATGTCCTGACTGACGATCAACGCAGAGCCGATTTTATTAAGTCTCGGCTCTCTAAATTCAAAACGGCGAAGTTGGGTACCAATTTCAATTTTAAATAACCTAAACAAACATTCATTTTTAAGCTAGTTGTATTATTGTGTTATTTTTTACAAAAAAACTTAAACCATCATAGGCTAAATAGCTCGTTTTTAATAAGGAGTGTTACTGAATAGAATTTAATTAAAATTTTAATCAATTGCCTTAGGTATAAACTATCAAAACTTTATAAAGTAATTCATTAGGTTCAAAACCATTGTAGGACAAACAAATGGCCTATGTAGTTACTGTTTTTAATTTTCTAAAAGCTTGATAATGTGCTGAACTCCGTCCTATCTCAACTTGGCGAGTTGCCAAAACAAATACATTTGTTCTATTATTCTTTCCCGTACACTTTACCTACGTTATAACTATAGAAAAATATATCTAGGGAACAATGGCGGCTAAAAATGTTTCTTCACAATAGTTCATACCAGGAGTCGCAAACCTTTTTTAAGTCACTGCATCTATTTTCGTGTCGCCCTCGCCCTGCGGCACCCCACCAATAAACACTAAACGTTATAGTTTAATAAACGCAGCGTAAGAAGTATTTATACACAAGGATGACAAAAACGTTTATTCACAGGTAGGTACTGTGGTAGTTTAAATCAATGGGAAAGCTGCCTTTGGTGTTGTTTTGCAAAGGGCTGGAATTCTCAGAGGCAGTTGGGAAAGGCAAACCCTCATGGTCAAGTGTCGAAAACCCATGTTCGCACATCCACCGAGTTGAGGATTTGATTGGTTTCCTCAACTGCTCCTCGTATTCTGCAGTGTTACAGTTCAACATGTCGCTTTTTCAATACTAAGGTTTATCTATATTTATATAAAAGCCAAAACCCACTGACTCACTGACTCACTCATCACGATTTCTCAAAAACTACCGAACGGATTGGAATGAATTTTTTTATGTAGCTTCCTCTAGGGCCATAGGTGCTCACTAAGAAAGGGTTTGAAAAAAATTCAAAATTTTAGAGGGGTTTGGGGGGATCAATGTTATTAAAAATTGACTTCTTCAAAACTACCGAACGGATTGGAATGAAATTTGGTATGTAGCTTCCTCTAGGGCCATA
>JAGFPH010008041.1:15184-34808 GCA_018207615.1 Philaenus spumarius | reverse complement strand
TGAATAGCGGCTGAACGGATGATAATATATAAGACTTGACATATCTGTGAATGATTATGTTCAGTTTTTGATCCAAATTAGCTGTTTTATATATAATAGGTTTGTAACAATCAATGTTTGAATTGAATTAAAATATAGTTAGCATTTTTCGTTGATTTTTGTTTGTGTTTGTTTTTAGTTTGTCAATGTAACCTCAAAAAGGTAATACTACATTTGATACTGATTTGATCCAAATCAGTTGTTGTTCAAAATCAGCTGTTTTAAGCTTTTCATACGAACAGCTGTTTTTTTGTCCCTGATAAAATCAATAGAAATCTTTCTTCCATAAGATTAACATTGAAACTTTGAGGGCCACTGGGGCGTAGCCCTAATGTCCTAGGACTTCGGTAAATGGCCTAAAACCTTCCCAGGTTTAACCTGTGTTACTATGCAAAATTTCAAAGCAATCGGATGGACGGTATACGAACGCAAAGTGGACAAAGAACCAAAAAAAAAAACCCCCATAAGGAATACACAGCAGAAATTTGCATTTGATTATAACGTTTGTAAGGCAAAAGATACATGATTTGTAATGCTTGATGGCAAATCTGGGCGTGCATACCTTTAATTTAAGACCTCAATTATGAAAATCGGTCGGGTAGAAGAGCCGAACGGACTCGGAAAAGAAAAACAGAATTTTTTTAATATATAAGATAATTGAGTTTGTTATCTTGAAAAGTAAAGAATTTTATAGCACTGTTAAGAGAAAGAGGGGGAGAAATTGGAAGAGATGGGATATGAAGGTACTTGGAAAAAACTAATTTTAAGAAAAAACAAAAAGAAAGCAGTCGAGGGACTGCCGACAGAAGTGAAACTTTAATGAATATAAATCGTTTGTCATATTGGTTTAATCTGAAATTTGAGTATTTTAAAAACTAACAAGTAAACTATTACACAACTTACAAAATGAGGAAGCACAATGTCCATTTCATCGTGCGTGTAGTGACTAAATTAACCCATACAGCCCTACTTACACTACTCGCATTTAAAATACAATGGGTAAATTACGATACGGTACGATACGGCTCGCGAGATTTTATTGGAATACCCGCGCATAAAGTGCCGAACTGGCTTTTCACTAAAATAACAAAAACAAATAAACCACACTAAAATGGTGTAGAATCAACTACATTGGTAACTACAACGTGGCTTGGTGTGTTTTGCAAAAGAAAAATTACTATAAACCAGCCTCTTATTGTAATAACGATGTGAGGAAAATGTTAGTGAATTGTAAAGATCAACTCTTATAAAAGCGAGTGTACGTCCGTACTTACGTACTCACGTACGTTAGTAACTTATAATATAACAGCTGATTTTACCCATCATCTGCTAAAACAAAACCTATCATAGATTATACTTTGGGGTTATGTTTACAACTTAAATCAATATAAGTCTTGTAAAGTAGATTTTCTTAAAATATGAGTTAAAGCACTAACATAGGCTTTAATACTTTATAAGATTTGCTTTGAGGTTATAAAATGAATACGAATACAACCTTTTATTATCAATATATTCATTTATACAAGTTTAAAGAAGAGATGATACCCATTCGTTTAACTTCGGAAATAGTCGTACATCTTCGTATAACATATAAACATATTCCATTATTATTTCTTCATTTTAATATTAGGCCTAATAAATTCTAAATCATTTAATATATTATTATGACGTTAGAAATCAATTGAAAGTTAATATTTGTATCGTTATTTAGGTATAAAATAATGCATATAAGTAAAAATGTTTCATAAATATACCTAGAATTTTATAATCTTTACAATTGTGAACAATTACCGATTCCTACCTAGTCTCCTTCAACATAGGTAGGAATAGATTAAATCTGTTGTTTTTAGTGTTTTTTTTTTTTTTTTTTTTTTAGTATGTGTATCTAATTAATCTGCCTGTGATTTTTCACGAGGGTTTACTAGTAATATAAATAACATGTAAAGAAATTATGTTTATAGAAAATCTTTAATGCATCAATCGACGGTAGCAACCACTTCAAAAACCTCCACTTCAAAGCCGACTTTGTTTTTCAGAGAGAAAGTTCCACCCATCATTATTGACAACCCTAAGAATTGGCATGCCATTTTCAGGAACTAAAAGATCCACTGACGGCCAATTAGCTGCTGCGGTAACAATTTCAGAGTTATTCCAAAAACTATCGAACAAATTCGTTAAATCCAAAAAAACGCTTCTAAAATCACGAGCATATATAGCCATTGTGTTTTACAGATGCTGTCAACCATTGAGACCCTTCAGGTTTTGTCAATTTACCAGTTTGCAGATGTTTATGAACTGGCGTGTAACATTTGTAACACATATGCAGTAGTTTAGGTAGGTCAAGTAATCACGAAATAAGTTGGCGGTTGGGCCATTGTTAAATATTTAAAAACTCACTTTGAGTAAAGTTTTTGGAATAAAGTTAATGAAAAAAGTAGGAAATTAATTCATTGAAAATATAATAAACTAAGATGTTATTTTCTGTAAACTAACTTTGTTCATAAAGTTGAGGTATAATTGATGTCAAACTCGCCTCTACTGGAACCACTGCCTGCACTATGACCAAAGGCCTCCAGTATCGTGCCGGGTGCAACCCGTGCCGTAAGCAACCCAACAATTTGTCATAGTGCCACTAGCGACCCAACACATCTAGGTTAGGTTAGGTTAGGCTAGGTTACAACCGATTGTATATATAGCTATTTTATGTAATGACGAAGCCATACACCTGATTCTTTTTTAAGAAAAATAAAATAAAAAGCAAAACAATTTAAAAAACATGGTTGCTTAAAGTCCAACCCCAAACCTCCCCGTGGTAGCAGCTGGAAACTAGAGATATGCTTATACTGTAGATAGATCTATAGGCTAATATAGGGCTCTGGCAGACTAAACATGTTTCTTGAACGTGCATAGGGTTTATAAACTAGGAGTAAATTAATTTAGAACGACGCAACGTAAAAATTATTCTCTCGAAGAATGGGTCGCATGGGGACCTGTAAGCTACAAGTGGACAGGTTTCTTCTGAGCCGTCACCAGCGCGTGAGGGGAGTTACAAGGTTGTAGTTTGAGGCCGCGTGGGGACTGACAGAGACATTGTAGGGGAAACAGGAGCCTAACAACAGACGAAACAGATTGAGTCGACCGCTTCCCCCACCACCTTACTGACGCCTAGACCTACTGCTCATCCAAACTCCACACCTCAGATGAAACCTAAACACTTAGGCTCCTTTTATTCACCGCGACAGGTAGCAGCGGCCGCGATTTTGTAAGTGCATTGCTCTAAATAGGTACTTTTATTCAAAAAGGAGCGGTCTCAGAAGTAGCGGTGTGTCGCAGCGTTTTGTAAATTCAGTCGCCTGCACTTAGAAATCGCTGGCAGCGAGCGGTTCCTATATGCATTGGGTTGTATAGGACCGTTTATTCCACGCGACAGCCCGCTCTCGCATTGCTACCAACCCAAGCCACCTCGAACGTCACACGTGGCTTTGTTATTCGGCTGTGCGTACTGTAGTCGTGTGGTCGTGTCGTTTTGAAGCTGATAAAACTTGTGTCGTATACAACACAAAATTACTTTGTTAGTTTTAACCGATATTAACACTGAACGATTTATAGATGAAGTTAAGTTAAGGCGTTCTTTGTGGGATTCTTTCAGTGATAGCCGAATGTGGTTGGCAGCACTTTTACCCCCTCCACGCGACACCGATCGATCGCAGCGACTTGCCGCGCCCAAATTTGGGACAGCGATCGGCCGCAGCGACGGACCGCTGCGACCTGCCGCGGTGAATAAAAGAAGCCTTATTTTAGCAGGGTCGCCACGATTTTTGCTTTGTCGCATCCGCCACGGTCGCAATCGGCACGTAACCAGGTCTCCCGTGCCCTTTTACACCCCTTCCTTTTACTTTTGTTTGTCAGCCAAGTAACTGTTGTATTTATATATATTTTCTTATTATTTCTTTGCTAAGAAGCCTTGGCAATGCTGTACTGGAGAAACCATGGTCTGAAATACTCAATAAATAATAATTGTAGAACTCACTAAATACTTTGTTTCGTCTTAATTAAGTGAGTTGAATAGATTTTATTTTTGGGGCCAGTTGAGGAAAATTCAGTAATTTCTTCCGCGTAACCACATTACAAGAAAGTACAAAAGTATTTTCGATAAACACAGATTTCAATGAGAGCAACTTTGGAATTTTATATTGGAGATATATTTGAAGATTCCTTCAATATATATACATTTAACAAATGTGTTGAATGTTTGATGAATGCAAAATAATAATAAAATTCGTTCACTTTTACGCTCGAGGACCATGGCTTTACTGACAAAGCAGACAACCAAATGTTTTATATTAATCTAAGCTACAGAATAATTAATTGTATATTATAGTACTTACAGCGTCCAATGTTCAGTGGGAAGCGATGTCGCACTTAATTCTTCTCGGCCGAGACTCTATTATATATTTCTATATAATATATTCTAGTTTCAATATTAGTAGCACATACAAAACAATTAATCCTTTCACAAAGATAAATATTTACAGAGGATTAACATAAATCGGTCAACTGACAAATTAATATAAAACAAGGTAAAACTGAAAAAAACTAAAGCGCAGAACAGATGAATTAAAATAAGATGCGGCGTCAATAGCGAGACTCGTCTTGCGTAACAAAACCGTGGATTTCCTGTTTTAGAGTCGTCAGTCCCCGAAAAATCCTAAGAGTCGTGGTTTGTCGCTGGAGGCCAACGACCTATCCTATGATATTTGCTCTTCAATTCGTTCATTAAACACATCCTTTTTATTTCTTCTAGCTAATGAATGTAAAAAATCTGTATTTAACTATGTAAATATATTTCAGTTAAAATAAATAAGTACCAAAATAATTTATTAACTCATTTTGGCATGTTTTTGAAATGGAGATTCAGAGCTGCGTGATGTCCCAGGAAGAGGTTGATTGTTTGGAAGATTTGGATATACCACTTAATGAAATTAATATGTTATGGTAGTCTTTCGACCCAAACTTTAATCTTCATTGTACATAATTATTATTACTTTTCGATAAAGTTTATAGTGTAAGAATGTTTCAGGAAATACATCGGGGCTCGGCACAGAAATCGACGAAAACCTCTTGTTAGAGGCAGATAACATAGAGAAACATTTTCCCGCTTTGACTGGATTTCTTTCAACCAAAATCCTAATTTTACTGGACTTACTAGAACAAATTGAATTTTTATTTTCCATGACTTAAGGATCAAAACTTGTTTTGTGAAAATGTTTTTGAAAATTACAAGGTTGGACAGTTTTAATAAAATTTATATTTTAGTTTGATCGTTAACTGTGGTTATCTAGTCACATGTATTTAAGGTTGAAAAACGAATTTATAAATAGAAGCACATACTAGTTATTGATAAAATAATACTAAACATTAGATCATATATTGCCTGGTAATCGAAAATAATTCGAAACGTTCAAATACCCAGTTAACCACATCATGAATACTACTTGGTCCGTTGAGTATTCTGTAAAACGTGCTTACTGACTACTGCAAACATAGCTGTAAAGGGTTATCCGCAATCATTGAGTTTAACGTTTACAGTAATACATAGACTAGGTAAATAGTACATAGAGTATAAAGTAAATAGCTGATACTTAATACGAAACAACTATCCGCAACTCTAAGTTGCATCTTCTATTTACGAAAGGATATTGAGAATTCCATGTTTAGTGACTTTACAATTTAATGTAAATAAATTTCGAAAGGAAAAACAAATTCTATGACATAAATATTTTAAATTACCAAAAATACTTTGCTAACATTTGTACACCAAATGTGTAAATTTTTTGAAGTAAAGTAAATAAAAAATAAATAAATAAAATTTAATTAAAAAATGATGCTAAGCAATAAATATGAATTTTTCAAATTAAAAGTAGGCAATTTATATACAGTTATAAGAAATTTCTTTGCGGTGGTCATGGTATGTTGACTGTTTGCATTTAGCACAAACAGTTTTCACTTTTCTGTCTCTTTGACGAGGGCACAGATAAAATCTTGACTGCTTTGCTACCTTTGCAGGGGCAGAGGTGTCCAGTGGTATTTGGAGATCTTCAATCCCTAAAAGCATTTTTATGTTGGCCCTCAGCTCCCTAGGAAGCTGTGATTCTAATCACTTCTCCATCTGTGGTCTGGCAAGTTGAAAACCAAGCTTTTTGAGGAATTGTCTTATTCCTATATTACAGAAAGGTGCAACGTTCCTAGATAGTACCATAGCATTCACTCCTGCTTGATCTGAAATACAATAGAACATCCTTAGTGGCCAACGTCTTGTTGCTCTTGGCACAGAACAGGTATGAACCATTTTGTCAAACGTGTCTACTCCTCCCTTTGTGCTGTTTTATAACTCTATAACTTCAGACTTTTGGGACTGTTCTTTTAATTCTGGTTGACTGTGCATCGTGGAAATCAGTAGTACACATGAGTTTTTCTTATGAGTGAATGAAACCAACATGGTCTTATCAGAAAAGCCGAATTGGGAGGTCAAAACAGTTTTTTTTTGCTTATTAGCCAAAAATGACTTATGTATTTCAGGTTTATTACGCCTCAAAGTTCGTACCAATGTTAAATTATGGTTTTTTAACATTTGTTGAGCTAGAGGAATAGACATAAACCAATTGGCACATGTGATATTACGACCTGAACCATGAATAGGCTCTATTAGTTTGTTTACATAATAACTGACAGACGTTTTGCCTGGTTCCTTGCCAATATAGGGGATAGCTTCAACCATATAACAAGTACGAGAGTCACACATTGTTACAACTTTTATGCCATATTTATCAGACTTATGAGCTATATAAAATTTGAATGGGGATCTGCCACGAAATTAAAGTAATTGTTCATCTACCGTGCATAGGTGTGTGGCACATGGGGAGATTTACATTTTATCAATGAACTTTGTCCAACTAATATAATAATTGTCTCCATTCCTGTTATCTTTATCATCAAACCGGAGACAAGTCATAAGGAACCTAAACCTGTTCATACTGATTACACATTTATAAAATGGCGATCCATAAGGAGACCACATTTCCTCGGCACTAAGATGGCCATCTTTTTTAAAACCAGCTTTACATAGTAAACCAGTAAGGCCTAATATTTCATCTGAATTATTGTCATGTATATATCTTTGAGGAGTGTTATACTTAACTTAACGTTTTGAACTTTCTTTGTGAAATTCACAATTACATCAATTCCGATTGATGTGTAGTATTAACCTCATACGAAGTTATTGAATCCTTTTTACTATCACCTTCATATTCAAACATAGCTCTCACTATATCACTGAAGTTTGGGTCATTTATATTAGCCATTTTGAAATAAAAAAATAAAGTTTTTCGATGAGCACGGAAAATTAACTCAACACGAATGACAACAGGGGTTACGCGTCACCCCAAGCTATTTTTTTAACCAGTTGGAACCACTAAAACAGTGTAGTTAGTTTCCTGCGTACCGGCAGATGCCAAACTGAACAAAGAATAAAAAATCAAGGATTTCGTGATCTACTGCTACTACAGCAACAAAAAATATACCTGCGTGGGGTGACGCCCCACTCCTGTTGCCCTCCTAGGGTTCTAATACAAAGTGTATGTCCCTAGAACACCAATGGGTTCCGGAAATACTTGACTGAACATGATACTATTATGATACTTGTTATTGTTTGGAGTATTATGTTACAATAACTATTATGAAACGTTTACTTTGCAATGTATGGGCGTTTTATATTATGCGTACGCGATATAGCCTATTTTAGTAACTGCAGTTTTCGGCGAAATAATAAACAAAAATACAAATTGTATATATTTCCGTGAGTGTAGGTTTGTTATGTGGATGACATGTTTGCAGTGTTTGACAAAAACGAAAATCTTGAAGAATTGTAATGAAATTAATGGATTTTACCCGACCGTAAGGTTTACTACGGAAATTGAAAAAGAGTACAACCTTCCGTTTCTAGATGTCAATGTGTAAAGGAAAAACAATGAATTTTCATTCAGTGTATTTAGAAAGCCCACACATATAGAGAGATATATAACTGAGGATTCACATCAATCACCGGCATATAAAAGAGCTGCTTTACAATGCTGAATGTAGAATGCGTTAGTTAATTTGCCTTCATCTCAAAGTTTGATCCACCATTGTCAAATATTGTTAAAAAATCTCTAGCTAAGTATGCAAATTTAAATGTAGCCATGCCAGCTGACAGCTATCTCAGATAAAATTCAAGAACAGGAAAAATCTGGAATTTATTGTACAAACTGTGACATGTGTTAGAAGAAATATATAGGCCAAGCCAAAAGCACGAAGACAAGAACTAAAGAACATTTGTCTCATTTAAAGTACAATAGGCCAGATAAATCTGCTATGGCTAAGCATTGTTTAGATGAAGAACCATCATTTTAAAATAGAAAACCATGTATTATTGAAAACTGTAACTAAACTTAACACAACAGATGCTTGGGAAACATTTTTATATTGACAAATAAATAATGAATTAGGATCCATACAAAATTCTATAATAATATAAAAGTAATGTATTGTTTGAGATTATTATTAGGTTAGTAACTTGTTTGGTTATATAGTTAACGTTAAGCTTGTTATAATAACGTGAGGCAATTGTTAACGCCCTACTAATGTAAGGTAGTCTTAAGCCACGCCCTTTTGAATTCTGTATAAATACGGGACATGAAACACTGTTAGGTTAGTTATAGTTTGACTACGACGTGTAGTTCGTGCATCACTGAAGATGGCGACTTTGTCGTTGAAACGCGTTTCAGTTAATAAACGAATTAGTTGTGAGTTTATTCTCTCAAGTATATTAAAAAAAAAGTCAAGGTCAATGTTTATTTACAAATTGTATAGTTTGGTGTTTTTCATGCATTGATTAGACAGCTACAATATGAAGTTGACCCACTTTTTTCTAAATTTGAATGACGTGGAATGCACGCATTCCTCACCCAATTTTACTGGAGTATACTGTTAATTCCACCTCTAAATTGTGTTTTCAAATTATTATTTTTTTAACTTTCATTATTTATGTTTTAAAAAAATAGAAAATATCTAGGTTCGTTATAAATTAAGTTGAAGACATAGATAATTATTTATGCAGTAATAGTCTTGTTTACATGATTGATATTGCTTATTAAATACAGTAAAACACAATATTATATTATGCATGCACATAAATAAAATATGTTTCAAATGTATAAAGATCGATAGTCTATCTATATCTATATTACAAAGAGACTAGTTTATATGTTTTTATAAATTATTTGTAAACATGTGTCAAACTGTAGTTGTGGCGCTATCTGGAATTGACGTGATTAATAGAACGCCATATCTATTGTTGGCTGAGAACAGAGAGCTTTGACAGAAGTATGCCGCAAAGCAGTTGACGTCACTGGCAGAATAATGTGATCACTGTCGAGTGAATACACTGGATTTCTATTATTCGTGAAGTAAAAGTTCCACAGTACAAGTTCTTACTAGACAAGATGTAAAAGGTTAGTTTATTAAAATAGTGTTTCTATTATTATTAACGAATTTCCATAGGAAAGATGAGCTATTTGGTGAGACCAAAGGTTGGGAATAGTAAATGGGCACCGAGCATGGTCGATAGAAACGGTTTTGGGGTGTAATTAGAAATTGTATACATATATGTGTTCACACTCTAACGGTTGCATTTTAAGTCCGATTTGGTCCAAATCTAAAAAAAGAAGCAAATGTCTATACTATCAGTTGTCTTAATAATTGATCGAATACCTAAAACATGTATGTACTTAATTCGCTCAACTAACGTCAGCGTTTTCATACAAAATCTATATGGAGGAGTGTTTGACTTTATACTTTATATATGGCAGTCCCGGCCATTATCTTGGATTTAAACTCCCATAAGAGCAATGTTAAACGGGTAATACAATTGCTAGAATAATAATAATCGGACAATTATTCTGAATGTGTCATTTTAATGGTAAGGACAGTCCGAATGTGGATATCTTTTAGTTTTAAAAATTTATTGTTCAACTAAATTTGTTGTTCGACTCAATTCAAAATAAAAGTTTGCGATTTGTTTTCTTATTCAATAATGCAAATATCAAAAATGTAAAACGATCACCACATTTGAAGTCTAATAACCTTTCAAATAATAGTAATTTCAATAATTTACGAAGAAAAAATCCACTTTATCGTTAAAGCATGTACGCGCCGAGTTGGTGTTCCTACTCGATACAGTGACTAGATAGAGACAGTGTGGCCACATGAAAGCGGCCGCCATGTGTTTCCTAAAAGTAATGTTATCTGCCATAAAGTATAATGTAATTTATTTTCAAAATATTTATAAAACCTTTTGTTTTATTTCATAATGGCTTCGTAAACAACTTTTTAAATGTTAAAAAGTAGTTAGAAAGCAGATAAGTTGTTTAAAATGAAATAACCTATAAAAAATAATGATTTAGCCTACTATCACATTTTTTACTAGCCTATGCCGATAGTTGAGTAGCCTACTGACGTTAATTACAAACTAATAAAGCTATATCAAAACAAGTTGCACTATTATTTTCTTTGTTCAATTCTACGTTAAAAAAACATTTTGTAGTTCAATTACATTATTTATGCGGTTTATTTGAATAAAAGTTAAGGTTTTGTATTATTTTCAAGGAACCAAATTTTCAATAATTTGTAGCTATCTGAAAAATTATTTGACTGGTCATAATGAAATTATTTTTAATTAAATTTAATTCTCAACTTATAGACATTTTCGTTTTAAAAATTAAAATTTGTCTGAGATAAGTAATATTTTCACAGAACAGGATCATAGTAGGCTACATTCTAACAAAATATTTTACAATCACAGCTACATATAAACTTAGCAACAGTATAAAACTAAACCAATTGTCTTTTAATTATTATCCTGTTGTTAATTAGCCTTTTTTATCAATGAATAAATTTTACAAATTAAATATTTTCAAAGTTACACTTTCAGATTTTTACAATGCATTTATTTCCATCTGATTTTTTTTTAATAAGCGAAGCAATTCAAACTTTCCTAACTAACTAATTTATTTCTATTTCAATTGAAAGCTAATAATAAAATTAATGTCTCTAACAACAATTTAACATCGAAATTACAATTCTTTGATTTTGAGGTTAGGCAATTCAAGATTTTCAAGTTTAAGTTATTCAAAGCCGAAAAACAGGTTTCATTATTAATTTCCCTCATTATTTCAGTTGGGCCTACTTATTAATGTGATTCTTGCCTTAGATTGTACCTTCACCAAGACTAAAAGAAATAAAAAATAACGATGACAATTTAATTTGAAAACTATAAACAAACGTAGGGCTAACACGGACGAAATTATAGGTTTGGGCCAAAAACAGTTCTTAAAATTATTTATTGCATTTATCTTTTCTATTGATAAAAAGGAATAGCCTATGTTACGAACTTTTTAAAATTTTGTAAATAAAAGACTTTTGGTATGTACTTACTTCTGAAATATGCGCGCTGAAACGATTCCGTAGAGTGGCGGGAGTAGCCTAATCTGCTGTCATTTCCTTATTAATTTGGTGAAATATCACATACTTCAACACAAATCGCTTTAAAATAACTATTACGTTTATTTTAAAGTAAAAACTAACAAATATCTGTTAAAAAATCGGTAAAGTCGCTTTTACAATATGTGAACGTGAATGAATGTAATGTAAACAGATACGATTTTAGGGAAAACATGGCTGCCGACATCTTGACCAATAGGAAACAAGACCTCACTTGGCCACACTGTCTCTATCTAGTCACTGTACTACTTGAGTGCTAAACCTGCACTCTGGTGGTTATCACATCAACTTGTTGCTCGCGGAGGAGTACCAGAAAAATAATACATCTGTTAATGTTCAATGTGCGAGAGATAGCTGTGTCTAATAACACATAGTACCATACAATGTCACGCATGCACATTTCAGTAAGTTTACAGTCAGGGTTAAGTCTGTAAACATATTTTCCGCTTTTATGAAGCTGGCCTATATTTTCTAGCGGAAGAATGAATAACTAGCAGACTCAATGCTACTAGTGTACAGTTCTGCCACTTGGAGAGCTGCGGTCAACTCAGAAATATTCGTTCACTATTCCGAGCATTAACGTGTATCACCAAATGTTTAAACTATAATACACTACGATTTATTCGTAGCGTGGTTTTTGATTTTACCTCACCTAAAAAACTTGTGTTGGTTGAGGAATAGTTTATTACCTGATTATAAATTAAATTTGCCAAATTGGTTGCTATGGTAACAAATGGTAATACTTTTAAGAAACATGTTTTGGTTCAATATAGGCATAACCTAAAGATGTTTTAACTTTTTGATCTAAATCGGTTATTTTATATAAATATAATAAAAATGTAACAACAGCTGTTTGTATTACAATAAAATAAGACTTTTCGCTGACAATTTGTTTGCGTTTGCTCAATGTTATTTCGTCAACTTACTCTAACAAATCTGTTGGTTGTGCAGAATAATATTAACTGATTGTAATTTGTTTAAGTTGGTTGCTATGGTAATGAATGTAAATTACCAACCATAGATTTAGATGGTTGGAGGAGCATAGATTCTATTTCAATTATTTCACACACATCTACGGATAGGTTGTATTATTAGCGAATTCCCATAGGAAAAATGAGCTATTGCAGAGGCCCTTATAGTAAGACCCAAGGTCGGGAGTAGCAAATGAGCACTGATCATGGCCCCCAGAACACGTTTTGGGGTGTCATTAAAAATCATATATACATATATGTAGACCTAATGTATGCCAAATTTGGTTCACATGTTGGTTGTCTACGTCGCTCGGATGAGTTCGTTAGCAAAAAAAAAAAAAAAAAAAAAAAAAACCGGAAGCACGTTTTATGACCGGAAGTAAAAAATGTTTGAGATTTTTCCAACGAGAATAGACGTTTTTTAGAGTTTTTTCTACAAACATAAATGTAGGATGTTATTCTGCACATTTTTTTTACACGACCTTATAGCTCGGTCCCCCAAAATCTATCAAAATCGACCGTGGGGTTGGCATGCGAAGCACGCAATGCGTGTGTATTGAAGATACTCCCAATACGGAAGTTGGCGTGCGAAGCACGCAATGCTTTGTGCGTTGAAGATACTCCCAATACGGGGGTTGGCGAGTGAAGCACGCAATGCTTTATGTGTTGAAGATACCCCCAATATGCGGAATGGCGTGCGAAGCATTTTGCAGCTTTTCAGCACCTTCGTGAATAGATCTGTTTCCCAAATTGTTATTTGAAACCCTAAAACATAGGCCTATAAACTTAATTTTGGAAATTTGCTCAAGTCACGTCAGCGGTTCAGCTGCGTGGTCGAATTATTTATATACATACTGGAAAGATTTAACTCATTTAAAATAAAATTATCAGTTGGACGTAATTATATTACCTAAAAATTTAACTAGTTTTAGAAATAAACATAAATAAATATTTTTTTACTAGACATATGATTTTGTTAATTTGGTTATAAAATGCTAATTTAGAAAAATATACAAAAACAAGGTCGAAAAAAAATACAAGTATAAAATAGTGACTAACAATAGGAACATTATGTTTACAATTTGATAAGTAGAGACAAATTGTTGGAGTTGGCTAAAATGTTTGGCGAGGTGACAAAACAAACTGCATTTCTTCGTTTTCTTGCCAACTCCAAACAATTACTTATATTTACGCTTACTCGATACATTTGTTATCAACGAGGATGTTTATCCAAAGAGTTTTTGAATGTATCTCACTTCTTGTTCAAAGTGTTTTGTAATGCGAAGTACACAATAACTGCAGGGATATACGTTGAAAGAGTCCGAGTTCCAAGGTTCTGAACCAATTTACGAACACAAATTCAGTTTTCTGGTAGTTATTAATGTTCGATTGTTCGCATCTTTACAATTATTTGTTCCGACATTTGCCAATTTTTGTGTATGAAGAAACTAATAATACCTTAACAATAGTATAAATCAAAACTCGTTATCATACGAAAAACTAAAGTTAACCCATAGGCTATGTAAAATAATATAATATGTAAAAAAACAGTAAACTTAAACGTATAGGACTTCACCTTTGTTTGTCACTTACTCTACAAATATAAATGAAAATGAGTATAAACAGGAGGAAACCAGAATTACAATCTATATAATATATAAAAGCGAAATACCACTCACTCACTCACTCACTGACTCATCACGATTTCTCAAAAACTACCGAACGGATTGAAATTAAATTTAGTATGTAGCTTCCTCTAGGGCCATAGGTGCTTACTAAGAAAGGGTTTCAAAAAATTCTAAATTTTAGTTGGGGTTTGGGGGATCAAAGTTATTAAAAAACGATTTCTTCAAAACTACCAAACGGATTGGAATGAAATTTGGTATGTAGCTTCCTCTAGGGCCATAGGTGCTTACTAAGAAAGGGTTTCAAAAAATTCAAAATTTTAGGGGGGGTTTTGGTGGATCAAAGTTATTAAATCACGATTTCTTCAAAACTACCGAACGGATTGGAATGAAATTTGGTAGGTAGCTTCCTCTAGAACCATAGGTGCTCACTAAGAAAGGGTATGAAAAATTTCGATATTTTAGGAGGAGTTTTGGAGGGATCAAAGTTACTAAAATCATAATTTCAGATCTATTATTATTATGACAATAGTGCTTTTATTATTTAAGATCTATATATATAAAAGCCAAATACCACTCACTGACTGGACACTTAAAAAGAATACAATTACGTTAAAAAGACTGAAAATACCAATCACCGCCGTACGTTTCAGCTAGTACTATATAGCTGAGATATCAAAAACAACAATAATAGCAAACCAAAATGGTAAAAAATATTAATACCATGAACAAGTGAACACAAAGTACTAGAAATTGG
Source organism: Philaenus spumarius (assembly GCA_018207615.1). Lineage (NCBI taxonomy): Eukaryota > Metazoa > Arthropoda > Insecta > Hemiptera > Aphrophoridae > Philaenus > Philaenus spumarius. Next base: position 19,821 of record JAGFPH010008041.1, on the reverse strand, counting down.
CCAAAACAGCCCGTTTGCCTTTTTTAGAAAAATCATTTGACTGATATCCGAAAGCAGGTAAAAGCAAGTTACAGTAAACAATCACTTTTCCCATAGTTTGGGATTCTGGACCGGGCTCTTGTAATGAAGACCTCGGAGGTTTATTTGATAAAATGGCATCGTTTAAATTTCTTTATAAATTTGTCATATCCATATTTGGTGTATGTTTAGACCAATATAACAATGTTAAACTTATTTATACACTAGTTTTTTTACTGATTGGGTTTTCCGCTAATTTTATATATGAGGCTTCTTAATTGAACTCATTATTAGGACAATATATGCTAGTTATTTTATTAATCTACAAGGACTGAACAGCTGTTTTCGTATGTGTTCGTTGTTTTTGTTTGGCTGCTGATACCAAAACGGCTTGGCCGTTTCAATTCGTTTCACAAAAATACAGCATTTTTTATGAGCTTCAATTTGAAGTGTCACAAGGTATGCGTTGCCATTTCAAAATTTTTACTTTGGGTACTGGGGGACTTTGGGTGAGCACTCCCATTTTGAAAATATATATATTTTTTTATTCCCCCAATTATTACTATACACTCCCGTTTACAGAATTTTGATACTTGGGCTATAAGTATTTTAATACGAGTTTGAAGTTTTAAAATGAATACCATGTTTATATATCTGTATATGTATTCGCACTATAAACGCCACGTTTTACGTCTGATTTTGTTACAATTTGGTTTTCTGAGTCGATCGGACGAGCCAAACAACAACAACAAACGAAAACAAGATTTTTGATTTTCTTGAGATTTTTCGTACTAAATACTCTTTTAGTTTTTAAGTTTCTTAAAAATATAAACTCTTTTCATTACATTTGATTTAAATCCGATATTAATATCACACAGATAAAATGTAAACAAAATTACAATCTTCAGTAGATATTTCAAAGGCAATTAAAATCTTCTGTCAGTAAATATGAACTTTTATCACGGAAACTTGCCCTTTGAAAATCTTATGTAAGTAATGGCAAAGTTAGTGCCAATTGAAACGCAATATAATGCCTCTGAGAAATCGATGCATTTAAACTTAAAGAAAGAAACAATTTAAACAAAACCTTGAAACAAACTTGTGTTTCAAAGAACTGGAAACTTGTAGGACTATTATCCTAGTGGAGGCAGGATAACATAGAGTGGTAAGTTACTGTATTCTGGAATTGTTAAGAAAACATTAAAATGTTATTCTAGTTTGAGTATAAAACCGAGAAAATAACGTTCATGCGTATTGCTATTACTAGTTCAAATAATATAACCACTGATGTGACGTGAGTTGAGCGAATATACAAAATTAGAATAATCTAGAGTCCCGCCCGCCATAAAAAGCGAAAACTCGAAAAAGCGACCAAGACACTGTTTACACGACAACACAAGTAGGGGTTTTCACCCACCCGTAGCTCAGCCCCATGGAGTCCTTGAGGGTTGATATTTCATACACTCATTCTCGAGTGGCCCGTGAGGACGTATAACAAATTTCAACTCTTGGGACCATCAGGTGTCGGAGCTATAGAACTTTAAAAATCGACTATTTTCACGTTTTTCTCCTTCTCGTTCTTTGACAGGGCTACAGCCTCGTAGACTTAACGGATCGAGCTGAAATTTTAACCATAGATTCGTTAGGCTCCAAGGAGGTGCCTTTTGTGCATTTTGTCACCCCCACCCCCTACACCCTCCCCCAAGGGGTAAAATATGTTTGTTTTATAATAAATCCTATACTTCAAAACGTTGGATTTGATTTTAAACTTTGCACACTTATCAAGGACCGATGAAAATGCAATATTAATTTTGTTGGGTGTAGTAAGTGAGCACTGATCATAGTCCCCAGAACACGAAGTGATTTTCACCCCCTTTAAAACGTCTGATTGATTTTAAACTTTGCACACATATCAAGGATCGATGACAATGATATATTAATTTTGTTGCGTGTAGTAAGTGAGCACTGATCATGGTCCCTAGAACACGACGTGATTTTCACCCCCTTCAAAACGTCTGATTGATTTTAAACTTTGCACACTTATCAAGGACCGATGACAATGCAATATTAATTTTGTTGGGTGTAGTAAGTGAGCAGTGATCATGGTCCCCAGAACACGACGTGATTTTCACCCACTTCAAAACGTCTGATTCATTTTAAACTTTGCAAACTTATCAAGGACCTATGGCAATGCAATATTAATGATGTTGGGTGTAGTAAGTGAGCACTGATCATGGTCCCCAGAACACGACGTGATTTGTAACGTCGTGTTAAACATGGGTCTAACACGACGTTACAATAATAAAATAATTATAGTTTTAATAATCATGTCAAGACACAAATCGCCCACCTATTCTATGCATTCTAGCTCATTATAAAATATATTTTAAAACATAGAAAAAACAATACAATTTTCATTATCAGATTTTATTAGGAAAAATGTGTACTATTAGAAACTTAGATAACATAAGAGTAACAAAAATACAAGCGATGATAACAATACAGGTTTTTCGTCTTTAAAAAGATGAAAAAAAGATAAATAAATTAACAAAAATGTTGAAATGATAGGAAATCCGACCATTTAATTGAACTTCATTGGATAGGGGAATGGTATCAGAAACCACCATAAAACTATCAATGCAAAAAGATGTGATATCTCCTAAAAAACAACTTTGTTGTAAAAACTAGCCCGCCAAAAAAACCCTCAGCCGCAAAAAGGGTTGATATCCTTTTGCCCGCCAAAGTAGAATGGTTGGTACTTAGCACCTCGCTCTTGGATGTGCATATAGAAACCTAACCCCTACCCTAACCATCCCCACTTATGCGTTTCCATTTCCCTGCCTCCTTCCCCCACAACCCCCTACAACCATCACTTTATCCACGGTTTCATTTAAGTTTCCTCTGTTTTCCTTGCATTGTGTGTTTCCAGTGCCCTGTTTCCTTCTACCAACCCCCTTTCACCAATTCTTTGTCATTGGTTTCATTTAAACTTGCTCTGTTTCACCTGCTGAGAGATTTTCGCTTCTTTCAACGCTGTTGGCGGGAGTTTTGTTGCTAAGATGATAATATTGTTGCTGATTGAATTTAACTTTAAATTATCACCACTATATGATATAATTCTTTGAAGACTTGCAAGAAACTCCCGCCAACAGCGTTGAAAGAAGCGAAATCTCTCAGCAGGTGAAACAGAGCAATTTTAAATGAAACCAATGACAAAGAATGGGTGAAAGGGGGTTGGTAGAAGGAAACAGGGCACTGGAAACACACAATGCAAGGAAAACAGAGGAAACTTAAATGAAACCGTGGATAAAGTGATGGTTGTAGGGGGTTGTGGGGGAAGGAGGCAGGGAAATGGAAACGCATAAGTGGGGATGGTTAGGGTAGGGGTTAGGTTTCTATATGCACATCCAAGAGCGAGGTGCTAAGTACCAACCATTCTACTTTGGCGGGCAAAACGGATATCAACCCTTTTTGTGGCTGAGGGTTTTTTTGGCGGGCTAGTTTTTACAACAAAGTTGTTTTTTAGGAGATATGATTTAGGGTTTCAAACAACTATTTGGAAAATTGGTCTACTCACGAAGGCGCTAAATAGCTGCCCGATTTTGCGAAATATTTTAGCAGAATTTGTTTGCGTCTCAGCATGTAGCACCTGCTCAAGCAATGCTTCGTTCCGCTCGCGGGAGAAATATTCGAGATCACACCGCAACCTTGCGGCCTCAGACACTTTACTTCTTCCTTTTGCTCGGGCTCTGATCAGAAGATGCCCAGGTGGATTTGAACGGGGCATATATATGGTATTTTACGTTTTGATAGATTTTGGGGGAACCAGACACGGCATAAGGTCGTGTAAATTATTGATTTCGTTAAATAAAATCCCAAAAAGGTTTATTCGTGTACGAAAGCCTCAAAACAAATTTTACTTCTGATCAAAAACCGTGCTTCCGTTCCTGGATTGTTTCTCTGACGGACTCGTTCGTCCAACTCAATAAATAAACAATTTTACCAAATTAACTGAAATATTATCATGCCCATTACTGCGTACACTGGATTCCAATCTTTAATGGTTATTGTAGTTGAATTTATTACGGAATCTCCAACTTAGAAAATCTTGTAAAAATTAAATTTACGAAGTCGATTTGGCTTTTTAGGTCAAGCACATCGAAATAAGCATTTTTTGTCTCTTGATGATATAGTTTCTAAAAACTCTCCCTTTTCGAGATATTAGCAACTTTATGGCGGTTTATTTCAACCCGTTTAAGGCCGCCATTTTGTTTTGGGTGGTCCGATTTTTATTTTCTCTATGTCATTTTCCTAGTCTTAAATAGATCATTAAAATTAGGTATAACTCGACCCATGCTTATATTTAAGATTTCCATGACTTCCACTGTGGGCCGTCCCCCCATGGTAAGCATGCCATGGTAATAGCAAGAAAACGTAATTTACATAGTCATATAACACTGTGCAAAGTTTATAGATGTTATCTACTATGGTTTAAAAAATATTAAGCCATACCCAGACTTTTTTGACACTTGTATATAGAGTACACATGTGTATGCAGAGTATATAATTTACTTGGTAGTACCTCTGAAATGGACATTGTGCTACCCATTTCGTAACTT